>JAOTAV010094125.1:0-11050 GCA_026546445.1 Cyclargus thomasi | reverse complement strand
GCACATGGGACGGAGCCAGTGTATCGACACAAGTAGCATCCCACACAAGAGCCCGTCCCATGCTCCAGGGGACCAGGATCATCCCATCAGGTCTCTTGCCATCGCCACGTGCCAAACCGGAGGGCTCCAGTATAGCTGGCAAACCGGCGGTGAAAGCGTCCGGCGCTATGCGCGCAGCACAAGCCGTGGTGACCATAGCTGTCTACTTGCGCGCCGCAAACACACCGATGGGGGACGACGTGGGGTACACCAAGACGCAGGGGAAGGTGTTGCGGTCCAGCAATGTTCCAGTATTTTTGGATGGTAGGGCCTGCAACCAAGCACCCGATTCGAGCTAAATGTAACTTAGATCTAGCTTAGTAGTCATAACAATTATTTAGTTATTCCCGTAGCGCTTCCCCTTTAGTTCTTTGACTTTCGGCCATTGCAACTTTGTGCTGTCTACGGCTTTGTATAGGGAGGGAAAATCTGGTATTTCCTTCTGATATATACTCCTATTTTCTTCTGATTAATTTCGTTGCGGGTCCCAAGACAGCTTTAGCACGTCCCTCGGTCTCCCTGAGATCACATCAAAGGGTTTTCGTGGTTGGATACCGCTGCCGATCCTGGCGATACTGGAGATACAATGGTGGGAATATGTGGTGGGCCAAAGCCCGATAAAAAAAATTAAAAATAAGTCAGGTTTTCCTTCCTGACACCATAAATCCAGAATGCACGGACCGATTTCCGCGGTTTTACATTTGTTGGAAAGGTCTCGGGTTCCGTGAAGTTTGTGGCAAAAAAAATTCAGAAAAAAAATTATGAGAAAAGTTACCACACGAACGGAGATTTACTTAGAAACTCATTTTTTATTTACATCCGTAATAGATTGGTATACAATGTATTCATACATTGTATTCACACGTTGTAGTCATAAATTCAGATATATATTTTCTAAATAATTATTCGAAGTAAGTCACAAAAACTCGTAATTTTTTTTTTCTACAAAAAATAAATACTAAATATTATAAAAGAATGTCTTTTTAATATTTATTAACCAAAACATTTTCGAATAGTTCATAAGGCATAGGTACTTCTGTATACAGTTAAGTCCACAGTTAAATTATAATTTATTAAATTAGTTAACGTTCGCTTCGGAAATACTCGTTCCATCATATTTCTTCTCCGATATCAAACGTGGGACACTTTTTAATATTCCTTGGAAGTGCGAAAAAAAATTGATGGAGTGAGACGGGGTGAGTTGGTGCGTCTCAATTAAGGAATTGATATGAGGCGAGATCGAAGCGACGGCTGCCGCGGATAGCTCATCGTTCTCAAGTGCTGGTTACGCGAAATTAGATTTCAACAAGTCTTTTCTTCTTTTACGCCTTTTATTTCTCAGACCTCGTTTATCGCGCAATACTCGATAGGGGTCGACATTCAAGCGGTAATTAGTTTTTTTTTTATTTTTAAAAACAAGTAGTGAAAAATAAAATTAAGATCTTTGCTATAATATTCCAAAGGAATTGCTCCATAATTCGTTTTAGTACATTTTGTTCAAAAGTCCAATTATTTTGATGAAATAGTTACTACAAAATAAATTTAAATTGATTGTAAAATCACTGTTTTAAATTAGTAGCACTATTTCAAAGTGACCTTTTTAGGGCGGCAGTTAATTCCTCATATTAGAGTTTAAAATTTATCTGTTTATATTGTGGGTCCCGTTAATAATAACTCTCATCTTAGTTGCCACACTGAATAACATAAAATTATCATCACGTGTCCAGGGCCGACGTTTGCGATACCGTCGCACTTGGCGAGACTCCTTCGGCGCCCCCATACCAGTGACGTAAGCTCGGGTATCGGCCGCCCGAGGCAGAGGATAATTTTGCAGCTCCCTAAGACAATTTTGCCGCTCCCCTAATTAGGCTTTTCAATTTAATTGTACAATTTTTTACTAACATTAAGAGTGATTTTTATAAACGCGAATATTTTTGTTTCCGGCACCCCGCGGGCAGTCGCCCAGCGTCGCCCCCCTATCTATATATACGTATAAATTCAATCCTAAAAAAAGCACACTCAAGGCGGAAAATTCGTGACCTTAATTAGAATTAACAATTTTAATATTATGATCTTATAAAACTCAAAATATATCTTATATAACTCAAAATATAACTTAAAATATTTTTGTCTTGGCTAATATAGCATAAGTAGGTCTCACGTAATAGGGGTAAGTGAGTTTGTGTTCTGTAATTATGTTGGAATGCAGTAACGAAGGCGCCCGAAGCGACCAATTCGATTAGGTACCACCTAAATTGTTTTACACTTGATCATGAAGTCAATTGGTGAACATGTCTGAGTACTGCCTATCAAGCTAAATGTTGATAAGCAAAAAATAAAAAAAATATATCAAAATGTAAATAAAATACAGTAAATCATCTGCATACGACCAAATTAATCACAAAGAATGAATTCGCTCATATAATTATGATCGAACACTTAAGGTAAGTTCTTCAAAGCTACACACTAATCTAATATATAAAATTCTCGTGTCACAGTTTACGTTGTCATACTCCTCCGAAACGGTTTGACCCATTTTGATGAAATTGTTTATGTTTATCCAGTATCTATGAGAATGGGCCAACATCTACTTTTCATCCCCCTTAATTATTTATATGGCAAAACAACGTTTGCCGGGTCAGCTAGTAAAGTATAAAAAGATAACTTATAGTGCATAGATTCAATACAATGAAACCACGATTGTGTGCAATAGTATTTTAAAGTGATAAGCGGAAAACATATTGATCGGACGCGACTTACGGACGCGGCTGACAGCTGCGATCTAGATTATTATTGTACATTGAATTGTGCAAACTATAAGGCGTAAGTCGCGGACGTTATATGGGCTGTCAGCCTTCCTGACTTTAGTCGCGCACGTTTTTGTATGGGCTGTCAGCCGCGTCCGATCACTTTGTTTTCAGCTTAAGATGTGTTTTGGGAAACTACTGTGTTACCATAATTCATTTTAGGATAAATTGCAATCTCTATTGTGAGAGTTGATTAAAAGAGTAGCAGTCTCTAACGTCTACAAATACAAATAAAGTTCTTTCTTTAAATAAGTGGTAAGATAGAGGTAGGGTTTTTGGCCAATGAAACCGTAATTTTTGCAACATTATCAATCTATAATTTATGCTAGTATTCTAAAGGCGCCTTTGGATCTTGACAATCGTTATATTATTTACAAAGCAACATTAAGATCGAGCTCTTAGGACAAATAACACATAATATGTTTCATTGGTCCCAATTTATTATCACGAGATGGAATGAAAACGCTTAAGGCTATGTGAATAATTCGTGGAGACGTGACTGAAGTATGAAGTATAATATGATGTCAATGGATACGTATATAGACCTCAATAGGTCTGGAGATCACATAATAATATGCCATTGGTATTCTGGAGCGGGGAAGAATGCGCATTCCGCTGAGGCGACTTCCCGACGTGCCTACACCCCCCCCCGCCCCCTCCCGGGTGGGCACGACCCCCCGCTACATGATATGATTTAATTCTAATCGCTCAACTCAAATAACGAGAAGTGCACTCGTTGGTTTTAGGACAATTGTGGCGGATCAAATTATGAGAAGGATTAAGTAACTTTCACGTAGCTATTAAAGGCTTTATCACGGGTTATTTATAGGTAACTTTGTTAAGTTAATTTTCGAATACTCGAATATTTAGTTTACTGAGAACCGGAGCAGGTTTGTTTAGTTTCAGGGCTTCGGTTTTGTATATTGTTCAATTTTCAGAATAATATAAGTACGTAACTCCATATACGTGGTTTGTTTATTATAACATAAAAGTAAAAAAAATCTAACTTATAGACTATCTACTAACGAGAGGCTTTTATTAAAATGAAAACTTTTTAAAAATTTTCCGTAATTTCGGGAAGACACACTTTAATCAGTCGAAAGTCTGCCGCCGCGCAAAGCGTGGTCGTTACTTAAGATCTTTTTAAGTATCCTAAATTGTAAAGTCCGCTTAAATCGCCGCCAAAAAAGGAATTAACTTCACTAATGAATATTCATACCGCCACTTTAATTTACACAAAGTCACAGAGTGATTTTAAATGTTTTACTTCATTACATATTTAATTTAACTAAATTATGGTTTTGCAAAAATACTCTAGATTACGAATTGAAAACATATTAAGGAACGTGATTAACTTAAGAACTTAGTTCTTTAATTTTGATTTCTATGACTCTATCGCCTTCTTTTTACATTGGGAAATGCTTGATGCATTCCCGACAGCCTGGGGGGGATATGTGGGACTCCAGGCCTACCCACTAAAACCCAACGGTGCCTCTTTTCCGCGTATCACTGGGCCACTGGACTCGATGACTCTATAGCCTAGTAAAACTTTGTTGATTTTACTAGGCTATATGACTCTATAGCCTAGTAAAATCAACAAAATAATTTTTATAACCTGCACAATTGAGTTATTATCAAATATTTTTATAAAGTTTATGCCTTTTTGTTACAGAAATGTTTTTAGTAATGTTAATATTATGATGCTTAAAAATGTTTAATAACACGTATGCGGGCAGATTTTGTACTAAGCGTTAAGATAAACATCGGAATCTGACCATAAGGGTTTATTTAAACCTTTTTGTTACGTTTAGGTCGGCTGCCGCCATCATAGAACTTTTCATACTTTTAATTCCGCATGGCATAGAAATCAAATATACGTTTATAGGGGCTCCATGAAAAATTAAAGCTGTAACGAAAGACCGCTTTCCAAAAAAAAATGTACCAAAGGTAAAAAAAAATTAACAGGATTTTAATCTACTGCATTTTAACATGTTAAAATGGTTTATTAGGTTGCTCAATAATTTGTATGCTTCTATACATTTTAAGCAAGTTAACAAGGTAATAGAATATATTGGCTGTAGCAATATGAAATACGTAAAGTATATACAGATACATAATATTGAAATGACAACGAGGGAAAATTATTTTTACTCTTTTGTGTAGTCAAAACATGAAAGGGTAATTTAATATAACCCTTTTTACTGTACCTTATAAGCATTATTTTACGTCGACTGTCCCCTTGGTTTTTGTATTCAAATCTCGCAGGAGTACAAGGATATATTCTTAATTAGAAATATTTTTATACTTTAACAGTTACTGATAACCTTTCTTTAACTCATGTGACGAAAAATAGATTAAATTCAATAAACATAAGGAGTACAGAATTAAAAAAAGGCCTACGTTATATTGCATAATATTATTAAAATGTAATGAATAAATATGCTTCAAGATAAGATGACGAGCATTCACACTTTCTTCTTCTTTGGTAGGTCCGAGCCACTCCAAGGGTAGCGCCACGTAGCATGGATACGGTATCATAATATATCATATAATATATTTAAAATTCTGTAGATAAATCAATTAAAAAATCTCTTTCATTGAAGCAAGCTTAGCGTCAGGCAGCGCTGCGTAGCATGGCCACGATTTCGTAGCTCAATCTTATACAAAAATATTAAAAAACTCTTTCGTAGTTACAAAAGGATTGCAGCCAGCATAGCTACGATATTGTAACCTATCAAACTACGAAAGCTAACTGTTTTGTAGCTATAAGGGCAGTGCTACGTCGGCTATGATAATATTATCGTAGTCAAGCTACGAGGGCTACGATATTGTACTCAAGCTACGAGGGCTACGATATTGTAGTCAAGCTACGAGGGCTACGATATTGTAGTCAAGCTACGAGGGTGACGATATCGTAGTCAAGCTACGAGGGTGACGATATCGTAGTCAAGCTACGAGGGCTACGATATTGTAGGACTCCAGCTATGGCGGCTACGATATCGTAGTCAAGCTACGAGGGCTACGATATTGTAGGACTCCACTTATGAGGGCTACGATATCGTAGTCAAGCTACAAGAGCTATGATATTGTAGCCAAGCAATTGCAACGTCGCGTCGGCTACATAAAACTCTTTCATATAATCTGAGAGCTGATAGCAAATTTTGAGTAGGTATTTGAGGCAAGCTGAAGCCTTTTTATATAACTCTCTTATTACACCCCAATACGACACTGCAGACCTGGCTGAACATTTTTTTAGGGCAATATGAATTTTTAATGTGTGGTATGGTAGAAAAAATGATAAGTTTTAGTAAAAGATTTAGTAGGAGTAAACATTGCCAGGCGCGTGCAAAAAAGTTTGCGGAAATTGCTTACAAACTACAAAAATTTATTTGTGGCAACTTGAAATTTTAATACAGGATATTTCATCACTAAATAATCAGATTCCGAGATACATTTTTGGAAAATTTCGTATGTTATTATTGATCTGGTATCTCATTGCATTCTAAATATTGAACAAATATTGATATATCTTAATTAACAAAAAAAACTGACATGAGACTAATATTATTAAAAATAGGGTCATCTATAGGCTTTTTCCCCATATTCTTTGCTTCTAATTCGTATGTTATATATATACGACCTCTGTGGCGCAGTGGTTG
Organism: Cyclargus thomasi; assembly: GCA_026546445.1. Lineage (NCBI taxonomy): Eukaryota > Metazoa > Arthropoda > Insecta > Lepidoptera > Lycaenidae > Cyclargus > Cyclargus thomasi. Next base: position 4,545 of record JAOTAV010094125.1, on the reverse strand, counting down.
AGCACCTTGGTAGCTCACGCCCTGGGGGTCGCGGGTTCAAATCCCGCCGACGGAACAAAAAGTTTTTCAATGTTCCTGGGTCATGGATGTGTATTAAATATGTGTATTATATATAATAATAATCTATACATATAATAAAACTGTGGAAATGAAAATTCTGTACATTAAAGATATTCAAAAAATAATAAGGGGGGTCGTCTTTCTGCGTCGATAGAGAAGCCAAAAATGTAGTTGGTTTTTTTGTCTGTCTGTCTGTCCGTCTGTCTGTCTGTATGTTTGTTCCAGCATCACGCGGAAACTATTGATCCGATTTGAATGCGGTTTTCACGGTTGTATTTGTCTTCTTCCAACTTAACATCTGGTGTATAAAATATTTTCCCCCCACCCCTCTAAGGGGAAAAAGGAGGGGCTGAGAGTATGTATAAAACTTCTTCTTTAACATGAAAACTACTGGTTCGTTTTGAATGTGATTTTCGCAGATGTATTTGTCTTCTACCAACTTAACATTTGGTGTAAAAAAATCCCCCCACCCCTCTTAGGGGATAAAAGAGGGGCTGAGAGTTTGTGTCAGACTTCTTCTTTAACATGAAAAGTACTGATTGGTTTCGAATGCGGTTTCGCAGATGTATATGTCTTCTCCCAAGTTAAATCTGGTGCATATTTTTTTCCCTCACCCCTCTAAGAGGACAAAAGAGGGGGTAAGAGTTTGTATCAAACTTTTTCCTAAACACGAAAACTGCTGAACCGATTTGAATATGGTCTTTTCAAAGATTTGTATCTGCACCGGACAATATAATATACCAAGTATATCTTTGTATATACAATCAGGGAAGCTGAAACAAAGCCAGATTGCGGATCAAAGTAATTTGGTCACGTTATGTCTATCTCAGCCGACAGACGACTTATATAGAACTGACATATTCCAACTAAGTGACGTAGATTCGCCAACTGGCTTTCTTTCAATTTCCCCCATGGTATTCATTGAGAAGCTCTATTGCCGAAAAACCTGTAAGTTGTAACTTATTAATAGCGTTTAGCGTAAACCATTTTTGCTATTATGATATTGAAATTTTAAAAGTTTGTTTGTTTTGATGTTTGCTTTAATTGCACTGAAACTACTAAACGGATTTTATGAAATTTGATATACCAACACAAGATATAAGCCGGCTTTTTATTTTTTAGAGCATAGGTATATTTCATTATTATATTAGAGTATAGGTATATTTCATTTCGATTAAATACTCCGATAAGATAATTAATTTGTAAGTGTTCTAATTCTACGAGGGGAAAGCCGCGGGTATACGTTATTGAACAGTATTATATTTATTGATAGTAATGTAATATAATCGAAATTTACAAAATAATTCTCTTCGTAAGAGCACAATTTATAGTAGCTATAGAAGGGGATCCCCACGCTTATTTGATAAAACTAGAAGTCACCCTGTGGTCGAAATTCGACCATAAAATTTTAAATCCATCGTGTAGAGGAGTTATAAACAACTATAATCTAATTTCAGTTCAATCACAGACCTCAATTTGGCATAATTTTTATTATAATAACACAGACTTCAACAATAAACAATAGAATATTTCGTGTATGATTATTGTGTCATGTCAAAATATTGTAGTGTGCGTAGCGTTTTATTTGTCTTTAAAAATTCCACGCTCCTCCTCCATATCAACTATAACTGGAAGAAATTTCATGCTTTTACGTCAACGCGTCTTTCGTAAAAAAATAATTTTGTAATAAATGTAATAATAATTAATACTTTGTTACAAAAAAATCAAAGCCATTGATATTATTTATTTTTTAACCTACAATTTTATTTCCAATAAAGTCCTAATTTAATTATTATCAAAGCGTTTTTATATATGACAGTAAAAGCCAATTGCTTGAAATATAATACGTGATGAAATATCTGTGGGATGTCTGCTGAGTTGGTGATGGGCGGGTAGACGCCGGCGGCGGCGCTGCGATGGCGTCGCGACACTCAAATAATACCAACTATTACAGACTTCATTATAAAGGTCTACTTGAAAAAAATATGTGCTTATAAAATAAGCTGTGTGTAACTGAGATTAAAGATACCATAACTTATTTTGTTGTTTTGTAATAAAGTTTTATCAAGGGCGATTAGTAAATAAACTAGCTGTTGCTCGCGACAACGTCTGCGTGAAACTTTATAAATTACGCGTTTTTACATTTTTGGATTACTTCTCGGCTTCTATTGGTCGTCATCCTTCCTCGACTGCCTTCATCGACAAATAAACTAAACGACGCAAAGAATTTTTGAATTCCGACCAATAGCTGTTCTGTGTTTAGCGCGTTCAAACAAACAAACTTTTCAGCTTTATATTTTTAGGAAAGATATCTTAGATCTATCTTTGGAATTCTCTAAGTATTTAATTATAATCAAATCACAATCATTTTACTACTTTCATTTACAATTCGCCATCGCACATGAGAATAAATTACTGGAACACCGCCGCTGCGCCGTCCGTGAGGCCCCGCCCTCCGTCCCGCCCCGCGCGCCGCCCCGACCACCACGCTGCTGGCATAGAGTTAGCCGGAGTCCGTTGCGCCGGTGACACCACTGCCGGGACACCAGTCCCTTGTCGAAGAGTTCACAAAAACACTCAAACATGGACGTCGACGAGTTCCGCGTGCGGGGAAAGGAGATGGTGGACTACATATGCCAGTACATGTCCACTTTGAGGACGAGGCGCGTGACGCCGAGCGTGGAGCCCGGGTACCTTCGGTCGGAGCTTCCGGCGGAGGCGCCCTTCCACCCCGAGCCCTGGGAGGACGTGATGAGGGACGTGGAGACGAAGATCATGCCGGGGGTGACGCACTGGCAGCACCCGCGCTTCCACGCCTACTTCCCCTCCGGGAACGGCTATCCGTCCATTCTCGGGGACATGCTGTCCGCGGGCATCGGTTGCATTGGATTCTCGTGGGTAAGTTCAACACTACTGTGTGACATTTCTTGTACCATGTATGGTCATACACTTTTGTAATATACTCCAAGCTCTAACCACGAAACCAATTTTGATGAAATTAAAAGACGAACGCAAATATTTTTATCCCGGAAAAATATACGGTTTCCGAGTGACATCCAATTTTTGTTGCTAGGAAAGTTGTGAGCAATATCCAGTAAGGGCTTAGGTCAATAATGTTCGAAATATCGATGATAACTACAATATAAGCCACCAGGCAAGCTGCCAACCTACTTAGTATTGGGATTCCTAAAATATATTTAGGCACCAGACACCGTTACTTGGCTGTTTTAGTTTTCCTTGTGATTCCATAAGTAAAAATAAAATGTTTAACTAGATGTGGTTATCAAAGAGAAAATGGTGACGGTAAATATACTTAAACGATTTAAATTTTTTAAACATTAATGTTACCAAAATCACACCAAAGTCCAATATCAGCATTACTGTTGTAATTCGTTCAAAGAATTTCTCTTCGAGATAACAATGCGGGCTGAAGAGATAACTTTCTAAAACCAAGCTAAGTAAAATGAGACGTATAAAAAATTGTATCTCAGAAATTATAATATAACTCTTGGCTTAAATCCAGGTCTAGTTGGGTCTGGAGCGAGCAGGTATTATCTGACAAAAAAGATATTAGTTAAAACGAAGGTTGGTGTCATATGCATAAATTTATATCGTGACTACTTACATAAATCCATACTTCCATACTGAAATTTAAATTCGAAAGTGTGTCTGTCTGTCTGTCGATTACCTCTTCACGTCCAAACCGCGCGCCTGACTGATTTTGCTGAAATTCGATATGGAGATACTTTGAGTCCCGGGGAAGGACATAGGATATTTTTTTTTATTTATTATTATTTTATTATTATAGGGATTTAGTTTAAAATCTTAACTGCATAATACGGACGCTCAATCCCATGCTTAAGCAAGAATGGGCCACATATACATCCATACCATAGCCTTACAGAAAACTGGGGTCAAACAGCGTTGCGCTGTGTATCGTCAAGTTTGTCGGAGGCCCAAACCCCTATATTTTAATCCTCATTAAAATGCTGGTTAAGCACTTACATTTGCTTCAAAAGTGTCCAATTGCTTTCCATCAGGGAGCCCGTCAGCTCGCTTGCCCTTTAATTTCATAAAAAAAACCCTTACAGCTTTAAAAACTTTAGAAAACCTATATAATTTGACCTACCTACAACAAACGATTAACGAGAATTTATAGATTCAGAGATATGGCAATTGAAGCATCAAAAATTTAATCAGCTCAAGTTCGGAACTCCCGTGCACGTTAAATTGGCATTCCACATTCGTGCCGGTAATCCTTTTAATAAGGTAATCGATGGCTTAAACATGAATTTTTGGAATCTCCAAATGAGGGGAGTGTTCACAAAGAGAGCCCTTTATAGCATACCCAAATGTCCAGAACGTATGAAATAGAAATGCCGTAGATAGTATACCACGAAAATTTTTTGTAATTATTTTTTAACAAAAAATTAAAACCGACTTCCAAGGGAAAAAACTAAAATAGTACAAAAGAAACTAAAAAGT
>JAOTAV010094124.1:0-11050 GCA_026546445.1 Cyclargus thomasi | reverse complement strand
GACAGCGGTATCCAACCACGAAAACCCTTTGATATGATCTCAGGGAGCCCGAGGGACGTGCTAAAGCTGTCTTGTGACCCGCAACGAAATTAATCAGAAGAAAATAAGAGGAGTAGGAAATGAGTGAGAGGCAGGTTAGTCGTAAAATCTTTATGTAAGGTTTGATATAACGTGACCAATTTATTTAGATCCGCAATCTGGCTCTGTTTGAGCCTCCCTGAATCCTGCTTGTATAAAACAAAGTGATAATACTTTCAATGAAATTTGGTATACAGATGTCACAGCTGAGTCAAATTATCCATGCTTCCGTACTTGATATTATGCGAAAGTGTGTATGTCTGTCTGTAACCTCTCCAAACCCGAACAACTAAACCGATGTTGATGAAATTTGGTGCGGAGATACTTTGTGTCCCAGGGAAGGACATAGGATACTTTTCAGCCCGGGAAAATGCACGGTTCCCTCGTGATAAACGAATTCCGGCGTAATAGAGTCGCGGACATCATCTAGAAGGATATTAACTATTTAATCCAAATAAAGAAGATGAAAAAAATCAAAATCAAAATATTTTTTATTCAAAAAAAGTACTCTAAGTACACTTTCTGAAGTTCGAGTCTACGATGCCTACCTCCGGTTCGAGAACTAACCCGGAGAGAGAAACCGGCGTAAGAATCTCGCACGGGTCCATCTTTTACCAAAAAAAAAAGATAGCATATTATAATACTAATATTCTTACTAATCTTATCTTATTTCTTACTTAATATTATAAATGCGAATAATTTGTGAGCATTGACATGCAGCTAGCTGATACTCTGGATTAATACATAGGCTACTTTTTATGCGGGTAGCACCGCGGGGCACATCTAGTACATAATATGTAGACTACGAGATACGTTCGTATCTCAAACAACAATATATCAGCGATGTCGTTCTACGTGTCGTATAATTAATTTTTCCTCCGCCTGGAGTGTCCCACTGGGAACATTCCTACTACCCACTTTATTTGTTCTGAATTATTTATCGGACTGGGTTAAATATTTGTCTCATCTTATTTAGCGAATATCTTCTCTTATTTGTTCCTTATTGAATCGTTGAAGGTCCTGTGGTTCAGTGGTTTAGTGGTAACATTCAGAGATCGTGGGATCGATGTAAAAAATGTTAATTCCAAGTTTGGATATAAAAATGTGAAAGACAAGGGACCATCCAAAAAGTGTAATGGGGGAAATTGAAAGAGAGCCAGTTGATCTACGTCCTTTGGTGGGAATATAATATTTTGTGATCTGTCAGCTAAGTTTGACATAACACGACCAATTTACTTAGATTCACAATCTGGCTCTGTTTCGGCTTCCCTGATTGTACATCATACGAATTTCTTGATTAGTAAATAATTTCCGATAGCTCTACCATGAGTTTGAAGCAATTTTATTATAGTACGATTTAAGTGTATACCTGTTTTTTTTTTAACGTTGGGAAATGCTTGATGCATTCCCGACAGCCTGGGGGGAGGGCAGTCGGGATATGTGGGACTCCAGGCCTACCCACTAAAACCCAACGATGCCTCTTTTCCGCGTACTGGGCTACTGGACCCGCCTGAGGCGAAAACTGTACCCACTAAGCACCATCTGCTGGTTTAGCAGAACCGTCCGCGCGGCATTTGTCTGTGACAATTATTATTTATAGTAGTAGTAAATTATAGTGTATACCTAGTAAATTCTTAGCATGGTAACTATAGTTCCGCAAGTGACCGCTAGAGGCGCTATGTGCTGCACTAAAAATTTACATAATAAGTGTCGAGTAATACTAAATACTATTGCTTCGCACTCATAGTAGAGCCCTGTCCTGTAGGCGATCACTAGGGCCCTGATAAATTGGTATTTAAAATTTCGAAATGTTTAAATATAATATGGACTTATAAAGCCAAACACGTCAGGCAAACCTTTTTTAAACCTATAAAAGTTTTGCCCGACTTCTCCGGACTTAAGAAAATTATAGCGTTTTTTAGGACTAAGGCGGCGAGCAAGGTAATTTTTTTAAATTGTGCACAATGATGCCAGTATATAAATTGATTGATATTTTGTGAAATAAAAATGTCTTAAATTAAAAAAAAATGAAAAATAAAACTTTAACTTTCACTAAATAACATAATTTAAGTAGAAATCATAATTAAGAACAAAAATAATTTCAAATAAAAATAAGTAAATACATATTAATCCGGCCCCTAATTATCACATTATTGCGACCCCAGGTGTGAAGTCAAAAATTTTAAGCATTTTTATTACATCTAAAAGTGAAAAGCACCTCAATGTTTTTGTTTTTTGCGATTCTTCGTCGAACGACTCTCCTAAATTAAGAACTTTCTAAATTATCCCTATGTTTAAAATCGATGCAAAAGCACCTTAAGAAGATTCGGATCTTAAACCTAGACAAAAAAAAACACAATTTTCAAAGAAAGTCTCTGAAAATGCAGGTTTTGTCTTGTTTGTTGCGCCAAATCTTCTTGTAGTGTTCTAAATCATAACATCTCAAATACCAGCCATCAATCTTTGTTTGGCCGAGTCCCCTAAACTTGTTGTCTATGAATATCCCCATAAGACGTGACGGCTTTTTGGATCTTTTTCCGAAATTTTACATATTTTTATTGTCTTCTCTACCTATATTATAAGTATTTCAGTCGAATAAACATCATCTAAAATATATTCTAGTAAATGATCCCTACAACTCCGTTGCGACAAATTCGTTTATCGCATGGGAGCCGAGAATTTATGCGGGAAAAAGTATTCCATGTCCTTCTCCGGGGCTTAAAGTATCTCCATGACAAATTTTAGCAAAACCAGTTCAACAGTTTGGGCATGAAGATGTAACAGGCGGACTATCCAATTTATTAAATTAGTATTATTATTTATTAAATTAGTAATTAATATTCAATTTATTAAATTAGTAATTATTTTTATTTTCCATCTTTTAGGTAAAAGATGGACCCGTGCGAGTTTCTTACGCCGGTTCTTCTCGCCGGGTTTGTTCCCGAACCGGTGGTAGGCACCGTAGTCTCGACGTTCAAAAAGTGTACTTTAAGTACTTATTTTGAATAAAAGATTTTGATTTGATTTGAGTAAATAAGTATGGATACAAGCTTCCTTGTGACCCCTTTGATAAGCGTTTACTAACAACATAATTTATTCCAACACAAAAATACGCTTATAGCAATATTAGCAATATTAGTTATATATAATAATAGTTATATTACATTCAGTTATATTACAGTTATATTACACTCCACATATACAAAAAGACGCTTGTCTCTTTACATTTAACAGAGTATATTTACACAGTGTTGAAGGGTATATTTTTATTCACTGCGTTTTAATATTTTTACTAAACCCGTTTATCTTAAAAAATATAGCTCTTCAAGTTATAACCATATATCTTATCTCTTTGAAAACTTTGTATTTTCAACTGTTACTAAAAAAAAAACAATTTCAGACGTCTAGACGAGAAAAGTATTCACCTACAAGAATATCAAATGCGAGTTACAAAAAATAATACAAAGGATTATATTATTATTCCTATACATCTCTTTATTTTATAAATTTAACAATAGAATTTCAAAGTAAAGCTCCATAGTTTGAACTTTTATTATTGACTATCTATTATCCGTGGCTTCAATTGCGTTAAGAACAGAGTATTTGACACTTTTTGCTAAAGTAGGTCAATTTATTTCTAAAATTGCCACTTTTTAGTGATTATTTTATTTCTTCAAAATAACCTCGCTAAACACAACACACAACTTTAAAATTTATGTAATTTTGAATGCCCGCGAAAACGCTTTAATCATATGAACGAAAATCATATAGCATAGCTATTTAGTCAAACTATCGAAATGAAGGGCTTGAAATTGCCACTCTAGAAATATACATAACTTGACGTTTAAATTGCAATGGTTCCTGCAGTCGGGTTTTCTGTTTTTGGACATTTAGCTTACAAGTTTGTCTTTTAATTTAAAATTATACTTGTTTCATTACAACCTACAAGATAGAAATAGTAGTTATACCTAAAGACATTGCCAAAATTACCTAATACTATTACGTTGCCAGCAGAATTGTCCAAAAATAATTCCCGTTTATTGAATCTACTAAATGTTTATTGGATCACGAGGTAGGTAAGGGACCATCCATAAAGTACGTCACACAAATTTCGTTGTCACAGTAGTTCACATTTCATACAAAATCTGTAATTGTACTCCTATAAAATATAGTTAAAATTTTGAGAATTTGAAATGTGATGTCACAAAACTGAGAACCCCCCATTCCCTTTGTCACACCATGTCACACTTCGACTATCTCACCCCCCTTTACGTGTGACGTACTTTATGTATGGTCCCTTAGGAAGTCTCGTAGCTCAGTTGTTTCATAATGGTGCCATAATTGTAATTCGCCGCGTGTTATAAGAACGCGGTCGTTGCTACTATTAAACTACTTTTGTGGTATTTTGGATCTGGTAAAAGCGGGCAGGTATTTAGGTATTCTTTGATTTAGGACTAGGCAGAATGCTTCAGCACCGTAGGCCAGCTCGACCGGTGATATCACGGCCTCACCGAAAACTGGCGTGAAACAGTGCAGTCGAGTAAGTGAGTTACTGGAGACCTCCAAAACCTCCCATCTCTATTCCTTTTTCCTAAACTGTAGGCGATATTAGGTCGAACGATATAATTCTTATCGTTCGACCTAAAAGTTGAAAGTGGCCTAAATTTTCAACGAAATGCACAGTGCATTGTAATATTTTTAATTAAAATTACATATGGACTTTTTTGAATGAATAAAAACGTAACTAACAATCAAATGCCAATGGAAAAGCTCTCAAGCTTTTAACAACCCGTGGTACAATAAAAAAAACTAAAAATGTTATATTTTTAGGGTTTCATCATTTGTATTTCCCGCCTTTTGTCAAATACACAACAAATATGGCGACGTGATATCGAATATTTTATGAAATTCTCAATTTAAATTTGTAATCTCCTTAATAAGGGGGCCTAATATTATAAAGAAACATTTTGCTAATGACAAAGGCTTCAATCTCGAATTTACGGGCAGCGGGGTGGCGGCACCTTTATTGAAAGTAGCGGCACCCACGATCTGTGTCTGTTTCAACTTCTCCGATTGTACAAGTTATTTATTATCTAGCAATACAAAAACGGCTGAGAAGTTTTACGCAACTAAAACTAATTCAATAAACACTAGGTAACGGAAAAATCTAGGTCGACACTTTTCTAGATCTCCCTTTCTAGACATAATTAACTTAAAGGCTTTCCTTTAATGAAATAAGTAGAAACTAGACTAGACATGGGCATTTGAAAGCGAATCCATGTTTCACTCTGTAATATCCGGTGTCCGATTCTCAGCCACTCGAACGAGATTCGAATGCCATTATAAACTGTTTACTCATGCTAATGGATAGAGGGTGTAAGTTAAAAGTTACCGCTACTTTTAAGTGTCTTAAATTTGCATAATAAGCATTTAAATTGACTGGAGTCCAAAATGTTGGTTTGATACCTTTAACGTTACGTAATCGCGTAAAAACTATTAAACTTTTTTTCATGTAATGTTGACATTCATAAGCGTTACTGTGTGACCTATGTGAATAAATAATTTTGATTTGATTTTGATTTCATGACTTGACTTACGCTTCGATCATTTGGTGGTCTAAAAGTAGGTACGGCTAGAAAGTTTTTCGGGAGTTTTGGAAATTGGTGATTTTTATACGTTCGTACGTTTTCGACGTTTTTTTTCGAATTTATACTTTGCCGCGAATTTTTTTCGAATTTTCAAATCAGTTGGAACGATGTTATTTTGGAAAAACTGTCTTTGGCCGCCATTTTTCCAACATGGTGGCGCGAGCGGCAGATATACGAGGTGGCAAAGTACAAATTAGAAAAGAACTCGTTGAAATCCATAAAATCACCAAAATCCAAAACTCCCATAAAACCTTCCAGGTAAAACAACCAAATGATCGGGCTATTAAAAGTCTAAGCACATATATCAGTATGTGCTTAGACTTTTGAACCACACTCAACCTACAATTATTATAGATGAATGTTTGTTGAAACATTAATTTTACTTTGAAATTACTAAAGGTATTTTCATGAAATTTGGTATAGTGCATTGAACTGAATACTGCCATAGATAATTAATCAGATAATTTACAATCCGATTAAAATATACCTAATGTTTCTATCGGATAAAACATGAATCTTAATAATAAATTTCCTTATTTCACACGGGCAAATCTAAATATAATAAAGTTTGTTAAATCATTAAGTAATACGACATAAAGTTAAAAACTTGCGTTTTTTTATGATAAAATTCCGAACCTCACTGCCAGCAGCAGCGACACATAAAAAATTACTTAAGCAGTAGGTTTCATTTTCTAAAGATATTTGTCTAGCTGCCCATGACTCGGCTGCCTTGAAGTGGCGTAGAGCAAAACGATATCTTATGCCACAAGGTGACATTTTATTTAATTTTTATGTGTCGCCGCCGCTGGCAGCGTGTATCGGAATGTTAACTTTAAGCGTGATGAATCAGAGATAAGACTTAAACATAATTCGGGATTTCCTTCCTGACGATATAACTTCGCTGGAAGGCACGACACGATTTCCGCAATTTTGATTTCCTTGGAAAGGTCTCGGGATACGTGGGGTTTGTAGCAAAAAAAAAAAAAACAGTCAAAATTTCAAGAGAAAAAATTACCACTTGGCCGGAGTCGTGGGCAACAGCCAGTGCCTTAAAACTGGCGTCGTGGGCTTAAATGTTTTTCTTCACTAGTTTCGTTTAATACACAACCTGTTCGTGCCAAAGGTCGTGTGGACGGTGAAGTGTGGCGAGCGCCGGGCTGTGACGGTCACCCTGACATGACTCTGTAAGTCTTAGTAATGGGTAAATTATTTATACCCACTAACATTTTCCCGCGGAAGGCCGCGTGGAAACGATTTAAACCCACGGGAGCATTTCAACAGAAAAAAAAGTGTCCTATATTCTAAGGCAGCTAATACCCTAGTTGATTAAAAATCAAAATCAAAACCTTTTTATTTAAAATAAGTAATCGGTTTAGCGGTTTGGGCGTGAAGAGATAACAGACGGACACACTTTTGCATTAAAACTATTATATGGATTAGCTTAGGATTGATAGTGTAATGTATGAGTAAAAGATAGGGAAGTTTCTTGTCGTCTCCTCTCATACTAGGGGAGCCCAAGAAGGGAAATTTGGATTTACTCGAACGCGTCAGATTATTCTAGTGTAGGCGTTCTACGTGTCTCTGATTATCATGAAATAAAAATCACAGTTCTTAGTTCAGTTCTTAAAAAAACTATAAAATACACCAAAACATTTTCGCATAAAGAACTGACGATTTCAATGTAAGGTGAGGCGGTAATAATATTGAACCACATGGCGTCATATTTTCGTAACCAAACTTTCCAGGTATTTTATGTCACATTCAGCTAAATGATGTAGGCCTTGCTGTCTGAAATCGTGTAATAAATATTCAATTACAAAAAAAATAATAAAGAATTTTCTTTTTCATAAAATTAAAATCGCTGTAACATCTTATCCACCGCTAAAATAAAAAAAATGCTTTTATTATTTTTGTCTTTATTTTACCTAATCTACAACGTACGAGGTCTCCACGACGCTCGAGTTACTCCAAAAACAGCACTCTCACCTCCCCAGCTATCGTAGTCCATGATACAACATGGCCGCTAATGAGTGTCACTTGTTCTACGACCATTGGAGCGGGTGGATGGTTCTATACGAGTATGATGGAGCCGATATATTACCTGAAGAACTTAGCAGTGTTCTTCGGAACATTAAAGATAGGTATTTCTAATCCGCAGACGTAGCGGAGTAATCCCTGTACGAAGTGTTTCATCGCTTGACGTCTGACTTTTATTAATTACACAATGCCCACGTGTGTTTGGCCAAGTGCGTCGTACATTGCGTCACCAGTTCGCAGACAAAGCTGAGCGTGCGGTGTATCGGTCATTACCACCGCGGTTGCGCGATACTAACACAAAGGATTATAAGGCGTTAGGAATTGGGCAATATGTCAACGAACTGAGAAAAACGAGTTGCACTCAGGGCTGTACGCACCCTAGGGTCAGAAGAGCTATAGCTCAGGGCGCCAGGCCGCAGGGGACAACCCAGGAGAGAAATCATTTCATTCAGAAGCTTTAACTTTTAACACAGAACGAGCGGAGTTTCATGTAGAGTCGGCCCTTCGTGCCGAAGTAAAGCTTTCCTATTTAAATTAGTACCCATATCTCATAGCTACAGGAGATCGGAAAGTATCTGATATGCCTCCACTTAGGAGTCAGGATCGAACCTTGCACATTCTCGAAGTTTCTTTTTGCTCTACGCCAGTACAAAGCAGCGTCATGGGCAGCTAGCCCAATGTTATTAGATAAAGAAACCACCTTTTGATTATGTCATAAAGTAGCATTTTATTTGATTTTTTGTGTCGCGGCCGCTGGCAGCGAGGAACGGAATGTTAACTCAAGAAAGGAAGGGACGGTTACTATTGGTGGACGTCCTAATTCGACCTGCAATTTTGAATTTGCTTCATTCCCATGTAGGGTTACCATATCTCAGGATTTGGCCTCAGATCTAAGGATTTTTTATTTTTACTCGGGATTGCGGCCGGACTTGACAAATCTCAGGCATTTTAGATTGAAAACAAAATGCAGTACATTTTAAAGATTTAAAGGTTGTAAGAACAAAAAAAATAGGCCTTTTAAATGAGGACTACACGGGGAAAACAAGGAATATCAAAAAGTACGCCTAAGAGAAAAACAGCTTTAAAAGCCAGGAACAAACAAACATAAACTGAACTATAACACATAAAAATATGAATTCCTTGTTTTCCTGCGTAGTCCACAAATGTTTTGTTAAAATAATAATCGGTTTAAAAAAAAAAACTTCGGAAATTTTGATGGAAATCGGGCATATTCTCAGGACTTTTGATTTTTTCACCTGGTAACCCCATTCCCGAGGGATGTATTGTCGAACCATCGATCAATTAATTTCGATATTACCGTACTAGCTGTTACCCGCGACTACGTCCGCGCAAAACTTTATAAAATCCGGTCTTACAACATTTTTTCATTACGAGCGGTTCGGTTGGCTCCTATTGGTTACAGCGTGATGTTATATTGCGAATAGGCCATATAGCCTTCCTCGATAAATGGACTAACCAAAGCAAAAAGAATTTTCGAATTCCGCCCAGTAGTTTCTGAGATTAACTCATTCAAAGAAACAAATATTTACATTATTTGTATTGATATTGTTTATAATATTAGCTTTAAGACTATTTATATATTGTTATTTTCCATCTTTTAGGTAAAAGATGGACCCGTGAGAGTTTCTTACGCCGGTTCTTCTCGCCGTGTTAGTTCCCGAACCGGTGGTAGGCACCGCAGTCTCGACGTTCAGAAAGTGTACTTAAAGTCCCTATTTTGAATAAAAATATTTTGATTTTTGTTTAATATCAAACGCAAAAAACTTATTTGCGGCCTCACCAAATAATACTCTTCGTTTGTTCTATTTCTAGAAAGTCTTTGAATAGCCATTCTAGAATTATATATAACTTTATGTTTAACTTGCAACCGTTCTGGCAGTCGGGTTTTCTGTTTCTGGACATTTAGCTTATTTTGAGTAGACACGTTGTACAAAGCACAATAATAACAAATATTTTGTGTCAGCACTTTACGTTATACATTATAACATATTTTTATTTTTTTATAATATCTATGGACGCTTCACATAACGTCAGTATGGCCCCGTGCTAAGTACCCGAGGGACTTGTGTTGCAGGTACAAGACAACGGAAATATATTTAATACTTTTATACTATACACATATTTAAGATTTTTATTATATAAAACACATCCAAGACCCAGGAACATTGAAAAACTGGTTCCGTCGGCGGAATTCGAAATTTTTAGTATGACAATTTTAGTTCCATAAGTGACTGCTAGAGGCGCTGTTTGCCATATCAAGCCTCGACAAATACTATAGCTTCAAAATAATGGTAGAGCTATTGTTTTAAACCCATGGTAGAGCTAAAGTTATGTCCTTACACTAAGCAACTCGTTTTGTCAAACACTAAAGAACTTAAGAGCATCCGTAGCCTACTGGATAAGATCTTCGGTTAGCACTCTAGAGGGTGCAGGTTCAAACCCCGGTCGAGGGGTGTACCGATGACATTTTCCGATCTCAAGTACATTATACGGATTCTCATTGCCGTGGGAGAGGCATGCTTCGGCACGAATGGGCCGGCTCGACGGGCTGTTTCGTGCTCTGTTTCGTTCAGTGAGTGAGTTTACCTGGTGGCCTAACTTCACTAATCCCCCTATCCCTATTCTCATTCCCTTACTACTAGTGTCCATGGGCGACGGCTGCTGCTTTCCTCCTTAACTTTTTTACCAAAGTCTATGACCAGACGGGGTCAAAAAACCAAAATGATTGATATGCGAGTACGTAGGTGAACGACCTCGCTCAGTGCGTTTTTTGTTATCAATTGTTGTAGAGATTGTATCGTCACGAGCAATAAATAATACTTGTTTAATAATAACTAAGAAATAATAACGAACTATCGAAGAAATATATTCATATCCAGTTTACGTCATTTGGTCGCGTTATGTCAAACACAGCTGACAGATGGAAATTGACACATTAAGACCAAATGGCGTAGTCCCCCAAATGGCTATGAATTAACTTCATTATTGAGACTATAATGTTAAGGAAGACAAATTACTTGAATAAATTATTTAGCTTCATATTATTACTATAGACTATAGACAAACGATGAAACGATACAATAAGCAACAGCCAACATTTAGTGAATATAAAATGCTAGATGATGTCTTCAACTCTTTGTTTGTGGCGCGGGAATTGAACATTTTACCGGAATTTGAATAGCAGCTTCCTACAGTACGATTTTCGCGTAACTTTCTGCCTCGCACAGTAAAGCTCTGGAATGAACTATCACCAGCAGTATTTCCGG
>JAOTAV010094123.1:0-11052 GCA_026546445.1 Cyclargus thomasi | reverse complement strand
AGACGATAGATGGCAGCAGTAAAAACTGATTGTATGGAGTTGGCGTTCTTCTCCGTTAGGAGTAATAGTGTTCTGTGGTTTAACAAGATTTCGTTACAGTCACGTACAATGCAGTTCAAAAGTTTATTTCACTTTGACATTATGAGGGAGCAGGGAAATATTTTCTTAATATAATCCGTTTTGTAGAGCTATGTCTGGGATAAACGAGGCCAGTTTTTCAAGCCAGGAAAGCAAGCTAGTGTCAGTGAGCTATCAAGCTAGTAATTTCAGGCACAAAAATTAGTTTTAACAAATTCTGCTTCACTTTTAAGCTAGCAATCTAAATAAATTCGTTGACGAGCCAGTGTCAGCAAGCCAATACAGTTCAAACGAGAACTAGCTTGCTATCCTGGCTTCAAAAACTGACCTCGTATATCCCCTTAACAAAAGTTTCGTTCTTAAAAACGGACTTATCTTTAATAAATGATGTTCGATTAGATTAAACTTGAAGGATATTCTCGACGATAATTTAATTAATACCAAGAAGGCGTTTATGTATACGATCACAATCGGCTTTGTACACTGTGATCTATCGGACGTTTACACGACTCCTATTTTAGTCGTTTACGGGCAAAGCGGATTAAAGTTTATACGGGAAGATATAATCTTACGACCGCAGGAAGGAATTTGGTAGAAAACATTCGTTATTCAAAAATCAGTAGGTAATGTTCTTAATGTATATCTTTTATTGGTTGTAAAATTGTGACAAAACTCGCAAAAACAACAATAAATAAGGAAGCTATAACTTGTTATTTGATTCAAAACTCTTCGCTCAACTCCTAACCGACAACAGATATTGTCGTAAAAATATAACATGAGACGCGTGTGCGGTGTGACGCTCAGGTT
This sequence comes from Cyclargus thomasi, assembly GCA_026546445.1. NCBI lineage: Eukaryota > Metazoa > Arthropoda > Insecta > Lepidoptera > Lycaenidae > Cyclargus > Cyclargus thomasi. The sequence continues at coordinate 10,167 of JAOTAV010094123.1, read as the reverse complement.
TATCGTCCTGTAATGTCTCTTCTGTACTCTCAGCTCTCGTAAAACATACTCCACTCGCTTTATTGCTGATCGAACGGATCTCGTCTACACATTTAGATGTTTACAATGTTGTTAACGTTTTTACGCCGCTCTCGAGAAGCGTATTTGTGATCACTTTCATAAAACTAATCTCCTTGTAGTGTTTTAAGATGACCGTTTGCGAAAGACATTCGAATACCTTTAATGGCGTGGCATTTAAAATCTACTTATCTTAAGAGCTCTGAAATCCAACATTGTCACTGATAGTAGTCAGTGACACGAATGGGCTGGGATTTAATTTTAGAGCATCTCGAAATCCAGCCATAAAGACACGGAGCGATTGAAAGTAAAACATTCACAATGCAGCGATAACATTATAATTCGACGTGATCACGAGATAAGCGGCAAGTGCAACAGTTATCGTTCGCCACTCGCCGTGCAAAGAACAATCGAATATCCGTGACGAATACATTACGTCGTACGTACAAATTGCATCATCGCGCTTGATATGGGCTTCTGGGTCTCTAGAAAATGATGTGCTCTTTAGCAGCCAAGGCTTTCAGCTCGAAGTGATATGTCTGGTCACAAGAGCGAAGACGATCTTTGAGATTCGTCTGGACCTAATTACCATAGATGTGAACTAGCATATATGATATAAGTCGCTAGAGCCCAAGCTTTGAGGCGCATAGCGATCTTCGTCGCAATTTACATTTCTTTCGCTACGTTAATTTCGCCACGCGTGTCAGAAGTAAATATTGCCGTCGATGGAATTGGAAATTGAAAAAAAAACATCGCTACAACGCAAGCTATTAATTTTTAAGATTCCTAATTTGAATATCGGTTTCGTAATGACTAAATTCAAATTTTTACGGCAGTTTTTATGCCAAGGCCGCACAGATAGGGGCACTCGGTGTCGTACACGATAAGGTATGAATAGGGGTTGAGAGCCATCGTGGGTAGTGTGTTGTACGAGCCGCGAGGAGCGCGGAGTGCTGAACAAAGACTCCACCTGACTATACCCCTCCAGGAATTGGGTCACAGAGACGCAGTCGACGGTGACATTATTAATGTACACTCCCTAATGATACGCTCAAAAATTACGACCCAAGAGCGAGCCATTGTTAGGCCCTAACTTTGGAGGACGTTGTGGTGAAGCAGATGTGTTTGTGGTGTGATAAATACTCGATTTAAAAACCTGACTGCAGAAAATCTCCAACAATTAGTGTGTGTACTTCATAAAGCTATAACAAATTTAAAATTACTTAATCTTCCATCTTCCCTGTTAACGTGGTGCTTCTAATTCTAAGCTATTTAGAAGTTTAATGCGATGAAAGTAAAAGGAAATGCTCACATAGCCTCAAGCCTTTATTAATAGACACACATAGCCTTTATTAATAGAATATTGATGTTGCTAGATAAGGAAGTTTAGCGTGAAGATAAAAGGTAAAGAAATACATTACGCGTATGAGATTTATGTAACGCTACAAAACAAACATCGACGAGATAGAAGTCATTCGACGAGCGATGTTCCGAGACTTGAATAGGTATTGTACAGCCGAGTACACACGGAAATAAACGAACTTTATCAATCTAAACTACAACAGACTCTTTCGATTTTAGCCAAGTAAAAAAGGGTGTTTTTAATGTTGCAATATGTTAAGCAAATCCACCTCGGAGGTGAAATGTAGAGAAAGCTGATATATCGCAATCAAACTAGTGACTGATAGCGTACAAAGACTATCAATATTTTACCCCACTTGATTATTCCGGGAGTCGCATCGGGAGTCAACTTCATCCCGTTCGCTCGTGACGTCATCGATATACGGCGTCAGCTCGGCTGCAGGGAAATAATCGGTAGCACCGCCCGTGCCGCCCCATGCCGCCCCATGCCGCCCCATGCCGCACGTGGTGTCCGGGGATTACCCGTTTCTAGGGCTGCCAAAAAAAGTTTGATTAAAAAAAAATGTTTAAAATATAATAAGCAGTTTCTCAATTAGTTGAATTGTGATTCGAGCCGAATAGATTCGATGTGGATGTTTTATAATTTACGATAGCTTTTAACATCTCATATCATCAAAGTACGTTTGATGATTCCACTGTAGAATCCGATACGATGACTACTGACGACACGGGAAGGCGGAATTTCCGCCCTGATAGTGAAATCGTGAATGATGTAGATGACGATGATGAGAGACGAAAACAACAATATTTGTATCCTATTTAGCTACCACCACAATTTAGTTCCTAACACAAAAAACACAACGATTTTAAGGCCGGCAACGCACCCATGCAACGCCTTTGTTGTGTGGGCGACGATAGTTTCTTTCCATCAGGTGACCCGTTTGCTCATTTGCCACCCAAATTCATAAAAGAAAAGAAACGTTCATTCGCATATCTCGATTCTCTATAACATCGAGTGAATGAATGTGGAGAGCTTATGCGATCGTCGATACAGGCCGGGCGGTGGCCGGTGGCCGGCATGTGATCACACTAAACGGATTTACCGCGGTACTGTTACACTGACACCCCGCTGCCGTTATGTAATGTGTTATATCTAGAATGTGTATAAGCTAGTATAATGATGAATGAGTCACTTACTAGCCTACTAACACTGATATTAATGTGTAATTTAAATGGCGTCGATAGAAGCGATGAGTTGAGAAAAAGCTAGGAACATAAATAATTCATACACGATAGAATACACAACTACATATTGCATCGGTAGAGATAGATGGAAGGAATGTCTTCATGGTCCTTCACCGCATTGACTTAGTGTACATCACGATTCATGAACATTATGAATGTAGTGGCTCGTCCTGCGAGAAAATTACAAGTCGAGCGAAATAATAATTTAAGGTGCGACACGCTACACGTCTTAATTAGACGGCGCTCCTCCGGGGCCCGAGCACCGAGCCCCGGCTTCGGCGAACTAATTTCGCTAACGGCCGACGTAGATGAAATTATCTCGGTACACAACAATCATGTTTTAGCACCAGAATTCTACTTAATTATACCAATTTGCATTTTTCCGTCAACTGACATTCGACGGCCTGAAAAATATTAAATCGGATTATATTCCCTTTTGGAACGAGGCGATACGCAAAAACCTCATCTGCTCAAAATAACTATATAGCGATACATGTAAAATATGGGTGCAGTTTGAATAAAGTTTAGATTATGTGATACGTTAGAGCCTAATAGTGCCTTAAAGCCCATAAATAAAGTTCACTACTTCTCTATAAATCGCAATTAACGAAGCTTCGTGTTTGGATTTAAAGCGAACGAGAGCACAATAGGCCCGCATTATACCGACCAGCTATCCGAATGATATTACTATTTGGATAATTAGGAGTTAGGGCTCCTGGAACACTTCCTGGTAAGTGTCGGGTAGGCTATCTACATTTTTTTGACAGAATCTCCACACAGGAAGTAGTGAAATATATCCTTATTCTTAAAACCACGACCATTCACTGGAAGCATGTTATTGCCTACTTAACTTTTTGAAGTGTTAAAAACAATGAAATCATGTGTGTTCCGTTAATCAGAACCGGAAAAATGGCTTTTATTAACAATGTTTATTTTAACTGCAACTTTATATAAGGTTATTAGTTATTACAGTAAATATTAGGGTTATCTCGTACCTTTTTAATTATTGTTACTAGTTTTAATTTGGACATTGGGATGTCCCAATCCAAATTAAAACTAGTCCTCTCATGAATATTTACAATTGTGGTGGATTATATTTACGATTACGTCCACCGCAATAAAGTAATGCACGCGTGTAATTGAGATATTACCATAAATTAGGGTTTTAATATATTTTCCTTTGAAATGAGAGAAAGTTAATTTCTTTGCAGTCATTATTCGAATTTCGAGTCGTGTCCATTGCGCGAGGGTTCGTTGTAAACGTAAAAGTTTGTTAACGGTTAATCCTTTCCAAAGATTTCAACTTTAGTAATTCGAATTATATGCAGCTTTGAATCTCACCGAACTCCGACACCATTTTGAATCTCAAAAGAAGTCCGTCCTAATCTAATAAACGTAAAACGAGTCAGTCAGTCGAGTCCGAATATTTGAATCTGCCATCTGAGTGCAGAACTCCTGATTTGTGGCAGACAACACCCACGCTAACAACTCGAGTGCGACAATTTAAATTGCTCTACAACTCTGTTGTGTGCGGCGTTTCGATGCTCCAAGGAGTGTTTATTAGTGTTGTTTGTAAATAATTTCCGCGTTGACGCGTGTAATATACCCGACACGTGTCCCGACAAAGGAAATCTAGTCATTGTTCGCGCTTCTGATGCGAGTCGCGCGCCACTTTTCACCCCTCAAGGTTCGTATTGTACGACCTTCGTCGGTAGCAGGCGACCCTTTGTTATATTATGCCAGAAGACCTTGTGTAGGATCCGTGATTTGTGCGAGCGGCCGGAAGAGATCCATTAACAGTGCGACTCCAATATGGATATCGCTCTAATACTGATAGATATGCCATAGTTGCCAGCGACCGTCGACCTGCTGTTTTCTGTGACTATAAATGATTTCTCAAAATTGTATTCGATCGGTATAATTTTGAGAGACAAAGAACGATTTTAGCATCCTAACTGCTGCCCAGCGTCAGGATCGACGTAGTCACAATGATAGAACGAAATTCAATAAAGCATTTGCAATTCGTGTCGAGTATGCGTTACGACACGGCATCCAGTTCAATTTCGCCGTAACGGGCAGGGTCGCCATAACGCGACGGGCCTTTGTGATTTTCTTTACCCCTTTTACAAATGTACCGTAGCTCTACGCTCGATGGAGCGTCTACATAAAGCGGCCGAGTCGTTTAACTTCCAACTGAGTGTATTGTTGAGACGTGCCTCGTGTGTACTGATCACAACTGTAATGTAATAGCGATCTATTGCTTTTCTAATGCGTTAAGTAAAACTTTGCGAACTTAAAGACCGGCTTCAATAAAAACGTCGCGTATATCGCCACAGAAAATTATACCCTGGAGCGGTTGTCGTAATGTGGTTTTTAATAACATTAGGGCGGGGGCTCGCGTGTCCGACCGTTATTAGTACACGCCCTACGTGCCCTGTCATAACTTTGTTTACCGTCTCCTATCGACTATCACCGACGATGTCACTGCACGGTTTAACGACCTTCGACCGGACGAATACGAGCTCATCTATTTACAATTCTCCTCGCGAATAGCTGCTAGCTGGTCTCGATCAAGTTTCTTTTCGTCCAGCGTCCGTCCCGCCCAGGTGGACGTCTCTGTTGTTTATTGGCTAATCGTCTTATCAGATATGACTCATCATACACTCACTCGTTGACCTTTAACTAGCTGTTGCTATATAATAACTGTGCCGTATCATAATTACCACTCCATCTAACAGTTAATTTTGTGTAAAAGTGGAATGGATGGAAATGTCCATCTATAAAATAAAAATAGTTGGTTGGTTAAATAATAAAATATATTGTTTTACTCTTACTTAGCCCGATTCGACTGGAGGAAAGAGAACCTAAATTAAGTTTCTTTTATCATAACTGATTAGATGTCGCCTTTTTCACTAAGCTACATATTATAATTTGAGATATGTTGTCGGTTGTAGGTACATATAACGTGCGTGTTGAGATTAAGGATCTATTCAGTTCTGAAATTGCGTTAATAAATATTCATGAAGTATATTATAACAAGCCGTAATCAGGAGCACCGAGTACGGATACCGGGTAATGGGATATTCAGGTGGCGTAATAATTATAAGCAATCCCTCCATTAATAACGAAATTAACTTTATATCCGATACGTTTAACTGCTAAGTTAGTATTGTCTTATCTCCGACGCACGTGGTGATAGTTTTAGTAGAAACTACCTTTTGTGTAATAAAGGAAGCAAGCGAGCAGACCAGTCATCTGATGGAAAGCGACTAGCGCCGCCCATAGACGCTCGCAATATCAGAGGCCTTTTAACAGGGAGTACGCTCTCGTTTTGCAGGTTATTTATAAATTATTTGCTTTAAAAAACATACATTATAGAAAAATCTAGCTTGGGAGTAAAGCAAATGGGCGGTTTTACTGCTTTCGACGGTTCCTTCCACACGAGGTTGTATCGGTCCCGACTACAGCTGGCGATCGTTTTACCAGAGTTCTACTGTGCGAGGCAGAAAGTGACGCGAAGAGCGCACGGTGGAAGACTGCCACTCATTGAGTATGATGTGCGTGGATTTTTTTTGGCAAAAAAAAATTACTTACCTTAGTGTACTCTCGTGTAAATATTTTACTTACAGGTTGTTCGATGAAACTATTATTTTTGGGTTGCTCAGTTACATGGAGCGAGTCGAAGTACGATTTATTTGGAGAAAGTCGACAAGTGAAATCTGAAGGACGTTCTCACATTAGGGCGACACCGGGGCGACACCGGGACGTCCCCGGGCTTATGTAACAACTCGGTCTATTTATACACGGGGCTCACTGTTTACTACGTAAATAATGTATTATTCTCGTCTGCATCCTAACTAATGTTATAGATGGGAAAGTATGTTTGTTTGTTTGTCTCCCTAAAGTAGTCGATTAGACTTAATTTTTGGCTTACTTGAAAGGATTTTAGAGTAACATATATTTGTTTTTTTTTATATTTAGGGGGGGGGGGGCAAGCGAGCTAACGGGTTACCTGATGAAAAGCAACGGCCATCGCCCATGGACACTCGCGTCATCTGAAGAGTCGCAAGTGCGTTGCCGGCCACGTCTCATTGGCACACGCCTACACCGGGGCTCAAACCTGCACCATCTCGAGTGCGAACCATAGATCTTACCCATTAAGCCACGGACGCTCTATATCTATAATTTTAATTTTGGTAATTAGAAAAATCATGTTTTAAAAATATTCGAATTCAATATGCGATTTTCGAATTGCCGCCCAGGCGCGGGAAAGATTTCGGAGAACGTTTAGAATATTTTCATTAAGCGGGGCAACAAAAGAGTTTTCATTACATTAGCTATATTGATTTGCACGTCCTCTGACCACAAAGTTATTAGTTAGCTGTTACACGATTTATTAATGGACGTAAACCTCATCCATTAATATAAAACCTAATGCTGGATGCTGTGGTTTTCCTCTTCATAAAAATATTATTAATGGAAAAGTATGAATGTTCTTCCTTCACGTCCTAATGAAGCTACTATTCGGCTTAATTTTTATCATAGAAGGGATCGAACAAAGGCTTTTTGGTCTTGGTAAAACATCACGTTCCCAAAATATTCGAAGCAAAAAGTTTCTCATAGTTCCCACGCTTAGTTTTATGGTGTTTTCTCGCCGTGTTGATTTTTTAGGGCTCCGTACCCAAAGGGTAAAAACGGGACCCTATTACTAAGACTTCGATGTCTGCCCGTCTGTCTGTCTCCAGGCTGTATCTTAAGAACGGAAAAGACTAGACACTTGGGATTTACACAGATAATTGCATGCATGTATTGCATTTCATATTATTGTATTGTATATATTCATAATGCATTTCTGTTGCAGCTAGAACAACAAATACTAAAAATAAAATAAATGTTTAAGGTCTCATACAACGAACGTGTTTTTTTGTAAGTTTTTTCCTTTTTAAAACAGTAGCAGCGCCATCTAGTTTTCTACATCGCGCTATTACTTGTATGACGCGGAAGATTGTTAAGCTGTTCAACTTCCGAACAATTTTTTTTAAATTGTTTTGCTCTACTGGTACGGAACCTTCGTTCGTGAGTCCAACTCGCTCTTGGGCGATTATTTTAATCTCACGATGCGACCACATGTCGCGTTGTTCCCGTATCTGACGTCCCCGTATCCCGTGTTCCGGCCCCACACAAAGGGAGTTTCGATCATCGGTGACGTCGGAGGTCGGTGCGCCCCGAATCGATACCTCGACGATGCAGACCGACTAACACGGAGATGTGACGTTAGAGAATAGGAACGAAGTTTTGATACCATCACGAAATCGTTTGCCAGAATCCGCCCAAAAATTCTGATTGGGTTGTAAGCGTGGATTTAAGTGCTTGTTTGTTAAACTTGAAAGCGCTAAACGTTTTCGAAGTCTTTTATCTGAAATTGTGGATTGTGGCTTTAGTCGATCTAACTGCATTTTAAAAGTCTTTAAGAATTCTTTCATGCTAAGTTATGATACAACGGAACTTCTTGGCGTGTCTGGTCGTTCTTAGACCTTCGGTAAAGGTTATGGGTGGTCGGCAGGAGGACGTCGCCGGTGTTTGTACTACGTCGCCATGGTGACGGTGTGACTTAATTATGTGGATTTAACAAGATTTGACGAACAATCAGGGGCGTGCACAGGATTGTTCCGATGAGTGCACGCTGCACGGCGAGGTACTCGGCATCGTAAAAGACCGGCAGTACAATGTCCGTCGGGTCCAATTGTACTGATAAAATATTAAAATTTTTCATTCATACTACTTATCTATACGACACTTTTTATCCCGGAAAAATGTACGGTTTTCCGCGCGAAATACGAGTTTTGGCGCGACGGAGATGCGGGCGTCGTCTAGTTCAATGATAATTTAAACTTTTTAATGATGATGTACGGATAACGTAATGGGGCTTATGTCCAAATGATTTTTTTTAAAGTATAAAATTTTCGTCTCTGGGTGTGCGGTTAGGTGTGTAACAAAACGTACGTTTCCGTTTGCCGTTCAAAAGAACAATAGACAGGCAGACGGCTGGCGTGTGGCGGTGTGAGTGACATCGGCACGTCACTAACGAGGCAAGTGCGCGCCATTACAGATGCAGCCGGGCTCTCCGCAACCATTGTTGGTGAATTGAGTTGCGGCGCGAGACGTCGTCGGTGACCCGCCTGCGTCACCACTCCCCGCCAGCATATCCGACTGCACATTATCCTTCCCCACCACACGCTTGAGGATGCTATACAGCATATAGTGGGGGAGTTAGGTTTATTTCAACAACTTGTAAGACCGCATTGTTGTCCGTTTGTGTCTAGTGTGTAACAAGTGTAAGCGCTTGTAAGTTCGAGGCGGCTAATCTTCGCAGTTATCCATATTCCATAAATTATTTCACTATTATAAGGGCCTGTTTCATCGCTTACAGATAGTCTGTCCACAACTTTATCTGACAAAAATTGTATGAAGTATCTGCCAAAAAGTCGTGGATAGTCTAACAGAAACTTTATCAGTAAGCGGTGAAACAAGCCCTAAATCTATCATACGGAGATACGAGACATATTTTTGTGGTAACACTCAATGAGCGCGGGGCAGCTAGTCTAGTTGTGAATATAACAAGGTTAATAGAAATTCTGTCTAAAGTATTGTATAATTTAATTTTGTACTCTCGTTATTTTGTTTCCAATTCGGTAGTTCGGGATAAGGGCGATGCGACATGAATAGATGATTGGGTTTCATGAATATCTGACTGTAATATGAATATCTATCGTGTTGGTCTACAATGTATTTGGGAGTTGGGACTGATCCCGATGTATCTACAATCAATATTTACTGTTTTATATAACTTGGCTACTATAAGTTGAACTTAGAACTGAACACGAGTATTTCAATACAAGTTTTTGTAAAACTGATATTTTTATTGAGATAAATAGGACAAAGTGTTGTTTTTTATTTTTTATAAATAAAACACAATGAATGTTATTCAAAGTATAATTTATTTCCTAAAATCAAAATCAGACTTTAAATACTCGATGCAGAGACAAAATTCCGGTTTCCCTTATCTCATTATATGGTATGTTCAGACGTCTTTTATAAAAATATCATTTATTTAGATAAACAAGATGTCATGTCTTACATTAAAAAATAAAACATTTCATAAACGTAATATTATATACTTAATTGTAGTGTAATTTTAACTGAAAACAAAAGACTGTTACGGAATAATGTTGCTAGTAAAAATAAATCCAAGGTTCAACTCACAGCTTAGCCAGACTATATCTCTCATTATGACTTAATATTGTGAGAATACATTTTGTTTGTTTTCTCTTTCCTTGCAATAACTAATCGCAGTTTGAATTCCGAATTCCTCTTAAAAGAAGAGATGCCTGCAGCATATTTATTTTTCTTTTCTACTATCTTTTTTATCCGAAAAGTAGAATGTGCATTGCCGGTCGGTATTCCAATGAGTGTACAGCGAGGTACTCAGCCACATTGTAAAAG
>JAOTAV010094122.1:0-11053 GCA_026546445.1 Cyclargus thomasi | reverse complement strand
AGTGCAGCTTTGGCTATTTACAATTTATTGTTGGATGGTGATGAGTAAATTTAATGGTGGTGGATACGATGGGGTTGGCGTGTCTTATTGACAAAAGCCCAAAAAAATAGATAATAAAAAAAAATATGTCTACATCATACATTTCAAAAGCCCAAAAAAATAGATAATAAAAAAAAATATGTCTATTCTCAACCTATCTACAGTGGCGTAGCTACAAGGCGGCTAGCCGGCAAAATGCCACGGGCACCCAGCCGGAAGGGGTCCCCGAACAGCCCCCTAGACAATAACCGCTTGACGTGTTTTAATTTGCCACGGGCCTCGAACGGTATAGTTACGCCACTGCCTATCTAAAAAAAAAATTAGCTGTTATTCTCTTGATCAGGCAGGTGTTAAAACAAGAAGTAATCACAAAGTATGTATTAAATGTAAATTACCATGTGATTGCAAACCGGTGGTGATTGTGGCCAAAATGGCGCCAAACACCTGGTCAACTCTGCAGCTGCGATTTTGCAATAACAAACAATAACCTCTTTGGCAGTCGGATAAATTTACCTTAAAGAAATACATTTTTTTTTGTTTGGGCTGATGCATTTTAAATTTCTAGCAATTGATACAAAAAATACTAATTTAGACTTTTTCTACACAAATACAATAAAAACTATTTACTACATAAACAAAAACGCATCTGCCTAGAGATTATAGAGTAGAGACAGACAACGGCCGTCTTTACACTCTACATCATATGAGTTCACCTCAAACCGAAACTAAAAATAGTCTGGCTATACTCGCATTAAGTTCCCGCGGCTTCACTTGCATTAAGAAGTATTTTATAAAAACTTTTAATTTCACCTCCTACCTATTTCACCCCCTTAGGGGCAGAATTTTAAATTTCCTTTCTTAGCGGGTGTCTACCCAATATAACAATCCAACTCACTAATTCTCTAATTAGATAAATTGAATTTGATTTATAACAAAAAAACATATTGTCCTATAAATCTCAATAAGAATAACACTTTACTTTTTACGAAAAATTTATATTGAAGTAATCGTGCCTAGGTCTCATGATCTGATAAATGATTGTGTGATACCATCTATAGAATTTTTGAATTTGGAAGGTTTTTTCTAGGTTCAACTTATAGTATCCAGACTTTACGTAACTTGCTGTACAGTAACATAATTATTAATTTATAATCGGTATTCTATACAGGAGTAGTAGTAGTCAAGTTGTGGCAAAATTGTTAGCACGAGACTTTACAAATCCTAAGACGACTGGACTGGTTTTAATGTTAGATAAGTTCAAAAGCACTATGACTCACCATCGCGACTCATGGCCATCGAATGTTTTTATAACTTTATCGTTTAGATCGGAAACAACTTTTTACATACATTTAGTTCGTGACAGAACGTTCCATTTTCAAGTTGGTATTTTCTAGCTTCGGATATTTTTTTTCAATGTTTTTTATTTGTAACGAGCAGAAGCTCTATACCAGATTATATGATACTCCATACACCAATCCTCCGTAACTTGGCAGAAATTTGCATACAAAATCTCAATTTTTATTTGAGATTCAGTGACAAGTAATTTGATACAACTGATGATAGGCACCTCATTTTAAAAAATAAACTCCTTTGGAACAAGAGCCATAATTAATTTATTAGTGCAATTTTTTCCTTATATGTAGTAATATGTGTGTAATATGTACCTCGTACCTACCTATAATATTTCAATCGATTCGAAAATTATGTCTTTACACACTATTAAATATGTTGAAGTGGCTCAAGTGTCTAGTCAATAATTGTGTCAATTACAATCATAAATATTTGAGGCTATCGATGTTAAGTGTTTTTAAACAGTACTAAGCATGTTTCGACTTTTGTAACAGAAATATACATACTTGATACTTTATACTACCTATAAGTTTATTTCTGGCACAATCTAGATTTCAAATCAAATTCAAAGGTTCTACCATGTTCTACGCAAATTCATCGAACAGAAAGATTGGTCTAATCTAAGATCGTATTTTTCCCTGTCATATCTATATTATCCATATCTATTAATCTTGGTCCCTATCATTGGGACTTAAAGTAACTCCTTGATAAATAGACATTGTTTTTTTTATTGTGAGCTTGTTTCAATTAGTCCTATGCTAAGTTGCCAACATGTAGGTATACTGTACACTGCTGATCCTAAAATGGCTATTTCCTCAATTAAGTGCAATAAAGTTGGCAAGTAATTACGTATTCCCTTTGTTTCTTAGGGTGTTACGGTTTTTGACCACAATATGAAGCAGCGGATGTCAACTGTCACTCACCAGGGGGGTTACTGGTTATGCCATGGTTTTGGTATTATTGTACTATTAAATTGAACCGTGGTTTACTAGACGTATTTGGTGAACTGCCAAGCTAGTTCCGGTCTCAGTTGAAAATTATTTTGACTATTTTTTTTTATATTAAATACATCTTTGACTTAAACACAAAATAACTGAGTGCTTTGTTGCCAGCCTTGACAAGCCTTTTTTTTACATTTTATTGTACTCTTTCTCTTAGTAAAGAGAATGACAGTAGTATTACTACAATCGATATCAATACTAATACATATTATAAATGAGGAGTGTTTGTTTTTTTGTCCATCCTTCGAACAGGTTACCGTTGCTTCAGCTTATCGGGTATGATTAAAGCAATGACTTCATTTTTGGCATCAACTAAGTTGAAAGAATGGCGAGTATGTTACTGTATATTAATCAAAATATGTTTTCAAACTACACACTCATACTTTTACGTGATTTTCGAATTCAATGGAAGCGAAGCACCGATCACAAGTTAGTCTATCTTTCTATATATAATTCTTCTGTGAGTGTGTATGTCACTGAACTTTTCTTAAACGACTAGACCGACTTTGCTGAAATTTTTTGTGTGTGTTCAAGGGGATCTGAGAATGGCTTAGATTCACAAAATAGCTCGACAGGACAATTAGTAGGTCAACTAGTACATATAATAAAACAGTAAAATTGACGTGTCTGTACATTTAGTATTTTTTACAAATCAATCAATGGGGCTATAGGACAGTAATAGAACACAAATCGACAGAAAAAATATTGTCTGTTTGTGCTGTGTGTACGCGCTAATCTCAGGAAATACTGGACGGATTTGAATAAATCTTGTTTTTTTAATAGCTATTAGGTCTGGGCAGCATCTAGGATACTTTTTATCCCGGGAAAATGTACCCGCGTGACATACAAATTTACGCGCAACGAAGTTGCGGGCTACAACTGGTATTAAAATAATTATTGTCGTCCGTAGTACTACCTGAATTTGGTCGAAACGGACAGAATTTTTAGATGATGTAGGTGAATAGTGATATTCGGTAATAAAATCACACACCCATACACCGTTGCACCGGTAACCGTGTTATGATAACAGCAGATGTTTCTCGCAGGTGTTGAACTCGTTCTATACGGGCCGATCGTATGAGATGTCGCCATATGATAATACCAGTAATACCTCATAATGACGCCTTAGAGAACATAGCAACAGAGGGAATTCTCGATACTGGTGTCCACAAAAAAAAATATATTGCAAGTTTTTCAAAAGTAATCATCGTATAGTATTTGAAAAAGGAAAAAGGTTAAGGGCCTGTTTGAGCGCTTATTGATAAGTATCGAATAGTCTATCCACAATTTTTTTTGACATATGTATTGTATGTAGAATTTGTAAAAGAAAGTTGTGATTAGCCTACCTGAGACTTATTAGGGACGTAAGGAAACATACCTAAAGGGCCTGTTTCACCGCTTATAGACAAGTTTCTGATAGGCTATCCATACCTTTTTGACAGATTCTACATACAACATCTGTCAAAAAAAGTTGTGGATAGACTATTCGACATTTATCAATAAGCGATGAAACAGCCTAACCTTTTAATTAAATTGCGAGAAAAAATTAATTTGCGAGATAATTAGTGGTAAAACAGACCCTTAGTATTTTTAATTACTTAAATGAAACTGTTGGTTGTTAGTTGTGTTTCTGTTTGAGTATGTGTTCTGTGTCAATACTGCGTGCACAGCTAGTTACCGCCTTGTGAGTTGCTACAGATTTCTTATTTAAATTAGAAACAATTTCGTAATGGCTAACCAGGTGTCTTCTGAAATAATATCAATGTTTTTGCTTTACAAAAATGAATTTAATATAAAATATAATTACCTATTTTTTCTAGTAAAAAAATGCCTAGTTTTAGCTTCAATTTTCAGTTCCAGTACCAACTGTGGTTTGCATTAAGAAGAAACAGACAACCTCGGAAAATGTATGGTTTCCACGCAATAGATAAAGTTCATTGCAAAATCTTTTTTTTTATGATATTTAGGAGGCAACCGAGCAAACGGGTTACCTGATGGAAAGCTACTGCCGTCGCCCTAGAGACTCGCAAAATCCGAAGAATCATAAGTGCGTTTCCGGCCTTTGTGAGGAAATAAGGAACTTAGGCCACCGGTAAACTCACTTACTCCTCCGAAACACAGCACAACGCCGTTTTCTGTGAGCCCGTGGTATCACTTCGGTCGAGCCGGCCTATTCGTGCCGAAGCATGGCTCTCTCATGGTAATGAGTATCCGTATAACCTTGGTTATACGGATACTCATAACCAAGGTTATAACCTTGAGATCGGTGAATATCTCATTGGTATACGCCTCCACCGGGGTTTGAGCCTGCACCGTCTCGAGTGCGAACCAAAGGTCTTAATTTATTTACTATCAACTTGGTACAGAGTCTTAAAATATTATCAAATTGTTATTACACAAAAACTTACAATTTGATTATAGACTGGCGTCTGTCCCATTTTGAGTCATATATCCTTGATATTGTAAATTGTAATATGTCTAATATGCGTACTTTATCTGAAATCTGTATGCCTTTGTATTAAATGTATGAAATCGATTATATCACGCAAACATATACCAATAATGCACAGCACGTTTGTATGTGTGTGTAAAACAATACTCTTCCGTTACCCGTCACGGTCGGTTAATTGTTAAAGTTATAAGCTTACGCTAAATGTAACCTATGTAAAAGAAAGGTTGCCTAACCGACTTGGTTAGCAACTGCATGAATAAAGTATTGTATTATTTAATGTGACTCAGGAATAGAAATGAAGACGTATGTGGATTGTAACTTATTTTTTTCTTGTAATTTGAACTATCCTCGTAACTTACCAACTATATAGACTGACTGTAAAATAAACATTAAGTCCACTTTTTTTTAATTTCAAATGTTGTACACCATTCAGTAATTTACATCTTTTGAAGTTGTAAAGCTAAGTCACCAGCTAGCTAAGATCTAAAGGTTTTCGTTTCTTTGTAGAATCGTCAAACAAAATGTATGAAAATGACATAAGCGTTCGTTATGCCTTATGTCATTTCCATATATTGTGTTTGTCGATTCTCCAAAGAAGCTAATAGGTTTAGATCTTGGCTAACCCCAAAGGTTCGTTCGAAATTCTAATTGCTATAAGAGAAGAAATGCGTGATTGCCACCAGCTATTAAAATGTTACTTATCGACTTCAAACATTTACAAATTAGTAAGGATTGAAAATAAACGCAGTTCGTACTAAACATAGTCTAGGCTTGCTATCGTTATCATAACAATACAATGATGGATAAGATAGGTATTATGAGGTGTGATTTCCCCGTAAAGCCGTTAAAAAGTACCGCCATTGTAAAACGTAGTCTCCTCTTCATAGTCAGCGTATGCAGACGATGTGCATACTCTTTGTCCACCGATGTTAGTCTATATTTTCCTTTGATCGGCGAATTGACAAAGTAACAAGGCCAGATTATGTGGAGGCTTGCACGTTGATCGTGGCGAATAAAAAACAACGAACCTCCGTGATTAGGCTGCATAAGGCGAAGGCTACACGCTCAGTCTGTCATATGTTCAGTCCATCAGTTCGGTTAGGAATGATGGGAGATTGAACGTCTATCCGATTGATTGACAGACTGTTCAAGTTATGATTTAGACATCACCTAAGAAAGGATTTATAAAGTACGGTATGAAAGTATCAAAATACTTCTTAAGGCTAGCAAAACGCTAGCAAAAGCTAGTTAATGTATAAAGCTTAAATAATTACATAAGAGCTCTTAATACTTAATTAGTATTTCCTATATATAAATAATTAGTTAACATTCTTGTTCAAAGGAATTCAGAATGCAATCGGATCGCATCTAATAATTTTAATAACCTTCTCGTGCAAGGATTTCTGATTTATTTTAGATAAGAGAAGATAAAGAAAATACAACAGGAAAATACTACTACTGTTTGTGTCAAACAAAAAAAAATGTAAAAGGAACAGAGGTAAAATGCAATTAAATGCTATTCATATAGATGAATATAATTATTGAACGCGCTAATCTCAGGAAATAATGCCTGGAATTAAAAAAATCTTTTTGTGTTGGTTAATCCATTTCTCAAAAAAGATATAGGCTTTTAAGACCCTATTAAGCATTTGTGTGTTATAATATTATCAGATTTTTAATGTTATAAATGTAGTATTATTCTTTAGAATTTAAGAATACTGCATTCATAACTCAAAATCTGTTTTTTTTGTAGGATAGCACTTAAATGCTTAATAATAGCGTACATATAACACCATGCTTCTACCAATATGAGCTGAGCAGTAATCAAAAAATTTTGTAAAAGCGGGATAATTCAAAGTTTCACGCGGATTTCATACTAGTATCATAAATGAGATAGTGTATATTTGTATGTTTGTTTATCCTTTCTTCACAACTAAACGAAGCAATGACTTGATTTTTGTCATAGATTTTGTGAAAAGGATGAAGAATATCATGAGCTTTAGAGCGTCCGTAGCCTAATGGGTAAGACCTTTGGTGCGCACTCGTGAGGGTGCAGGTTCAAACCCCGATGGAGGCGTGTACCACTGAGACATTTTCCGATCTCAAGTGTGTATGTAGGGAAAATGTCTCATACACGCCATCTCTTCCATGGGAATGAGCATCCGTATTATGTAATGCGGATGCTCATTGCCGTGGAAGAGCCATGCTTCGGCACAAATGGGCCGGCTCAACCGGAGTGATTCCACGGCCTGACAGAAAACTAGCGTGAAACGGCGTTGTGCTGTGTTTCGTTCGGTTAGTGAGTTTACCGGTGGCCCAACTTCCCTAATTCACCTATCCCTATTCCCTCATAAAAAAGGCCGGAAACGCCCTTGTGACTCTTCGGACGTCACGAGGGTCCATGGGCGACGGCAGTTGCTTTCCACCAGGTAACCCGTCTGCTCGCTTGCATCCATATCCCTAAGTATCATAAAATAGCTACTTTTGATCTTGTTAAATCATTATATCATTTTTCGAATTCGTCAAAGTCAAGACTAGGCAAGTCAAGACTACTACTTACAGGTTTAGTTATTTTCTAAGTACGGAGATATGTAGACATATCTATTTATTAAACTGCGTTAAAATACCTATGATAATTTTCCTGTTTTTCTTGCTCCATGGAAAACAGTTGGTCTGTCATTAGTGCATGTTTTGTGGCAAGGTCGTCTCTCGATTTGTGTCTGAGTCTTGACCCACAAATTAGACGTTTAAACGGAAATAACCAACTAACACGACCTTTATAGCTTGTATTAGAGTTATCTCTATATATTAATACACCAGTGGAAAACTTTGTACCCCTTTATAAGAATGAAATTTTCCCAGTTATTTGTTAATATGGAGGAGGAGCCTGGAATATCAATATTATTGAAAAATATGTCAACTTACATATTATGTCAACTTACAATTTTCTTAGTTATTTTTAATAAATAACTTGTAAATTACTATAATATTATATTTACATTAATTTAATATGCCGCTCCTACTTTACTCTGTGCACCGCTCTGCATATCTACAATATTTCTCTACCAGTGACATAAGTTGTCATAGATCTATATAAACTCGTTCAACTCGTGACATCCAAAGAGTCGTAAGTGCATTGCCTACCTTTATGAGGGAATGGGAATAGGGATCGGGGGATGAGGAAAGTTGTGTTTGTCACTGAACTCCTCACCAACGACTGGACACCAACGATTATTTTGTATGTTCTAGAGGATTTGAGAATGGTTTAAATTCATTCCAACATAAGTGGAAGAACAGATAACTAACATTTTACAACATCGGAGCAATTACTCATTTTTGTATTTTAACAAATCTTATACCTACTTTATTATCCTGCTAATGTTAGATACATTATACATAGAATGCACATTTTTTTTTAATTTCTAAAAATTATATTTTTGGACCAAAAAAACTTCGTTTATGTAAAAAACAGTCAGTTTTTAAATTGGTAGTTATCCGCTTTTTCCACTTATGTCTTCAATTATAAAATAGTGTAACATGTCGTATCAATTAATAACGTTAATCTTCCGAATAAATCGTTATTATCATTAATAAGACGATTCTCCTAGTCATTATTGTAATTCTATAACATAATATTATCTATACATATAATAATAAACCAGTGAAATTGGAGTGTCTGTACAGCTATAGTAATAGAACATGTAGTGCCCAACAAGTTGTACACAGGTTTAATAAATAAAACAACTTCACTATCACTAGCCACCTTCTCAGACCGTGGTCTGTACCACAGACTACTAAGGGTCTGTACTGGAATGGTAGCAAACTGGGGACGCCATAGTATCCCCACTCTGTGGTAATAAAAAAAAAAACAATGTCATTCAAGTACAAGCCACATCTCTTTCGAGTACGGGAATTAATATCATCTATATATATATAAAAAAGAAAGTCGTGTTAGTTACACCACATATAAATCAAAAACGGCAGAACAGATTTGGCTGAAAATTGGTAGGGAGATAGCTTAGAGCCAGAAGACGGACATTGGATACTTTTTATCCCGTTTGACAGCGTTCGATTTTCCAATGAAAAAAAACCACAATCGGCTTATTTATTGCCATAAAGCGGAACAAAATTCGCCGGGTCAGCTAGTTTATTATAAATCTCAGTAAGTCAATACACTACAGAACACATATCGACAAAAAAAAAATTGTCTGTTTGTCTGTTTATCTGTTTGTACGTGCTAATCTCAGGAACTACTGGACGGATTTGGATAAATCTTTTTTTGTTTAGTAACTATTAGGTCTGGAGACCTCTCTAGGATACTTTATATCTCGTCAAAATGTACGATTCCCACATGATACACATTTTTGCGAAACGAAATTGCGGGCATCAACTAGTCTATTAAAATTACGATAAGTAATCAATTGAAAACAGTGATTACCTCACAAAAGGCTATTATCGGTATTATCAGAAGATTATTAAATAAACTTTCTCATTATACGTCGTTTGTGAGGGTATTATATTAAGTAATATCAGCGGAGTCGATAAAGGACCAGCCCCCCTAGACAAGTGTCAAGCGAGTATTGCTTATAATAATCACTTGGGGTGTTTTGTATGGGATTGACATTGTAGAACGAAAAGTCACGTGATCTAGTCGAGTTTGAATATATCAATCACATACAATACAAGCGAAGCGATTATCGTAAACGTTAATCGCTTGCCACTTGTCTAGAGGGGCAGATCTCAGATTGTTATGTGAAACGCGGCCGACATATTACGACTTAGAGGGAAATATCTTACTCCGACCTTAGACCAATTATAATTTCTCTATGCTCCGACCAAATGATGTAGATCCATGAACTAGCCCTGTATGAATTTTTCCGATGGTACCTACATATTTAAATTATTTAGAATGAGATCAATAAACGGTTCGAAAGATATCGAGCTACAAACATTTTTTTTATGAAATTATGGGTCGAACGAGCTGTTATACCTGATGGACTGCAACTTCCGATACTTTTAACATCAGAAGAATTACAAATACATTGCCGGCCTTTTGTGGAGGAATAGGCTAATTGCTAAAGGGAACAAGGGACAGAGAAATTTAAGGTCTCCGGAAAACTCACTCACTCAAAAAATTATGAATTCTTATGAATTCTTCTAGACAAATAATTATTATGAATTCTTCTAGACAAAACGAAGACATAAGTGGAAGAGCGAATAACAAATATTTTGTAAACCTTCGAGTATATTCTATTTGTGTTATGAGTATATTCTATGAGTATATTATTTTTTCCATAAAAAGTTGACAAATCTAGTAACTTAACTATTTTATTATTTGGCTAGTGTATTTAATAATATTTAATTTTAGGGTCCAAAAGTGTTCATTAACAAGAAAATCCGGGTGTTTTTAAAATGTTACTTACCTGCTTTATCCAATTATGTCAAATGTGAAGTGACCAGATTGATGAAGGAAGAATTACAGTACAGAGTACAGCAGGAGTACATGTTGCAAAGGAATTGCTCTGTATCCAATTTAGTACATTTTGTTATACTAACGAATAATTTTTATAAAAAAGTTGCTTCAACATCAATTTAAATTGATTGTTAAATTCTTGGGTTGCAAAATTAGTAGCTTTTTGTTAAGCAACCTCTTTAGCCCTGCTGAAAAGAAAAAAAAATGCTTAGGGAAACAATAGATAAAAATATTTTATAGTATAATGTAATTGTTTTTTTAATGTATACGATCAATAATGATAGTCGTGATTTATTTTTATAAGAAATGTTTAATGTCACTGTGATTTACTATATCTCCTAGTTCTGTGAATGACAAAAATTCTGATAAGATAATATATATTATATACCCTTTATCAATGATATAGCGAGATCGAGATTGATGGGATTTCCCTGTTTACTATATTTAGTTACGACGTTAATACATAACGTTGCGTATTAAAATTAGCTATAATTTTTTTCGAGTTATATATTATGTTTATCGAGAGTATTTATGTATGTATGTATGTATGTATGTATGTATGTATGTATGTATGTATGTATTTATTTATTTATGTATGTATGTATGTATATATGTATGTATGTATGTATGTATGTATAATTATTCGGCACACTCTGCAGGATAAACGGCTTGATATTTTACAACGTATGAGGTATCGTTAGATTCGTCTTGATAGCGCAAGTAACATAGGGTACAATC
>JAOTAV010094121.1:0-11053 GCA_026546445.1 Cyclargus thomasi | reverse complement strand
ATCCAATACAAAAACACGTCAAGCGATTATTGTAAAAAATAATCGCTTGCCACTTGTCTAGGGTTCTGATCGGGGGCGCCTTCCGGCTGGAGGCCCGTGACATTTTGCCGGCCTACCACCTTGTAGTTACGCCACTGCACTAAAAAGGGTGAAATTATTATTTTTCAACGAAACATTAAAACCGACTTCCAAAGGAAAAAACTAAAATAGTACACAAGAAACTAAAAGATATTAAATAAAATTTATTCTTTAATAGTGCCTGTTTCCTGACAAATCATAACGTGTTAGCTGGAACCGACTTTAAAATCATGAAGATTGTGTACGGAAATAGGCTGATGCCTCACCGAATTCTGAAACAGGGACTATTAAAAAATAAATTTTGTTTAATACTTTTTAGTTTCATTTGTACTATTTTAGTTTTTCCTTTAGAAGTCGGTTTTAATTTTTTGTTAAAAAATAATAATAATAGTCAATTTAGTTTTATGAAAAGAATATGATTGTCCGTCCGTATTTATTTATTATTTAGATTGTGAGATCGTGTAAATGTGGATCGTTTAATATGTATAGGCTGTGTGCCTTAATAAAATTCCCCCTTAGACTTGCCGGCGACTTCGTAGCCAATCTCGATAAATGCCTTTTCTATTATCTTTAGGATCGAGTATGGTAATAATATTTCTCTTAGCACCACTTAGAAAAAAAAAGGTTGTGTTTAATAAACTGGAAACAAAATACCCGTAAAAAGAAATGTTTTGTTTTTTTTTTTATTTAAATATATTTGAAGACATAAGTGGAAAATAACAGAAAACTAATATTTTATAACCTTCAAGTTAATAATTATAATTTTTCCAAAAATATATATCTCGTAACTTATCTACTAGCTATAAATATATAATCAATCTAATTTTAAACTTAATATTTTTTCTGGTCCTACACCTCCTTTTTCTTTTTAAAAATAATTTGAATTCATTAAATATGCATTTAAATTCAATTATATAAAAAAATGGCGCAAAATATTGTATCTATCATGCGACCGGTGTTAATCAATGCAATAATTATTTCACTTCACTAAAACAACTCATCCACGACAAAATAATAAATATGTAAAAATAATAATAAAATTATTAATTGCTATTTGATGCGCATGATGCTATTAGCATTAATATTTTTTAGCAAGTACGATTAATTTAATTGCTAATTATTTTTTCGTTTATGATAATTACGGGGCAAGCGAGCAGACTGATTACCTAATGGAAAGCAACTGCCGTCGCCGATGGACACTTGTGACATCCGAAGAGTCGCAAGTGCGTTGCCGACCTTTACGAGGGAATAGGGACAGGGGGATTAGGGAAGTTAGGCCACCAGTAAACTCACTCACTGAACGAAACACGTTTACGTCAGTTTTCTATGAGGCCTCCTCCGGTCGAGCCGGCCGGGAGCATGGCTCTCCCACGGCAATATTAGCATCCGTATTATGTACGGAAATGTCTCATTAGTACACGCCTCCACCGGGGTTGAACCTACTCCCTCTCGAGTGCGAACCAAAGGTCTTACGTAACCATTAGGCTACTGACGTTAAATTTTAGGTTATTTAGCAATTTATTATTAATGCTAATGCTTTTTCTGCCTTCACTACTAGATACGCCAATGCACTTAGCATGTAATACTCTGTATTCCATCCGTGCAACGGCGGACAGCGACTCTTTGTAATGTCCGATATCAACATAATATTAAGAAGTTGAAAAAACAAAGATATGTCTTGAAAACGTTCATCATCAGCTTTACCTAATGAATGTAAACCTTTTTAAAACTCAAACGTGCATCCGCCATTTTTTTAAGAACAATCTCGAGAACGCGTCCCTGTTAGGGATGCACGTGAGCCGACGCGACTAGTGTTGCCCGCTCTCGATTAGCAATCGATTTAACAGTTCGGCCATCCTGAATGTTCCTTCGTCCTCGAAGGATTCTTCTAGTTAGCTCACTGCCATCCGATAGCTGCAAAGTTCAGGCACTGCCTCCAGTAGCCCCACAGGTCCTGTAGGCGATCCCAGCAGGCGGGAATCAGCAACCATTAGGCAACGCCGAGCCCCGAAGGCGAAACAAGCCCAGTAGGCAAAATATATCCCCGTAGGCGAAACAAAGCCCCGTAGGTGAAACAAAGCCCCCTAGGCAAAATGCAGCCCCATAGGCAAAATGCAGCCCCGTAGGCAAAACACAGCCCCGTAGACAAAATGCAGCCCCGCAGGCAAAATACAGCCCCGTAGGCAAAATACAGCCTCGTAGGCAAAACAAAGCCCCGTAGGCAAGATGCAGCCCCGTAGGCAAAATGCAACCCCGTAAATAAAATACAGCCCCGTAGGCAACATGCAACCCCGTAGTCAACATGCAGCCCCGTAGGCAAAATACGGCCCCGTAGGCAAAATACAGCCCCGTAGGCAAAATACAGCCCCGTAGGCAAAATACAGCCCCGTAGGCAACATGCAGCCCTATAGGCAAAATACAGCCCCGTAGGCAAAATATAGCCCCGTAGGCAAAACAGTTTCTTCAGAGTCCTCATCTAAGGTCACTTGCCTGGAGTGCCAAAGCTTGATTTTATCGCGAGCCACCACATTCTTGTATGACCTCTTGCCCCTAGCGGCTAAGCTTACTTCATAGCGATCATTTGGTAGAACCGCTGTTATTTTGTACGGCCCCGCAAAACGCGGAACTAATTTTCCACTTGTCAGCCAGGTCTTAAAATTTTCTCTCTACCATGACCAATGTACCCAGCGGTAATGCGCAAAATGCGCCTTCATAGCAGCAGCATTTTGTGCAATTCTCTTAGCTGCATCTTTCCGCATCTTTTCTACATTGGTGGTGTGTTGCGCACCCCCTAAGTCACTAACTAGCCAAGGTCGGAACCCACAAAGAAGCTCTAAAGGGGATTTACCAGTTCCCTGGCTTATCATAGAGTTAATACCTTTGGCAAATATGTCTCCCATCCCTTTCTTTCTTCACCAAGTTCTGCATCTCATCTGGTACAATATAAAATTTTGAATCCATTTCCACTCCATCAACTGTCAGAAAAGCTGTAGCAACTGTATGCCCTTTAGTATTACAAAATGAGCAATGTTTTTCCTGATTTTTCTTTTTGTAACAGTTCTCTTAAATGTGGCCAGACCGATTACAGTACTTACACTTCCGCTTTTCAAACTTCTTTGGCTTTGTCTTTCCACAAAATTTTGCCTTATGACCAATCTTGACAGCCAGATGCCAAGGCCCCAACTTCAAGAAGTTTATCTCCAAGTGTGCCTACAATTACTTGGGCTATTACATCATCCGACAAGTTGCATGACATTCCAATACCTAATTTTTCATAATAGAATTTTATTGGGTCATCCTCCATACCCTTAATTCTATTTACTAATTCCCTGATGTGACTGAGTTTATTTTTTTATAAATGGAAATGCTCCATTTAGTTTTTCCTTCCATTCCTGCCAATTCATGTTATAACTCCGTTGGTGCTCATACCAATTCTTAGCATAACCACTCAATTTGGATGTACAGTTGCAAATTAAAATGCGTTCATCCCACCCATGCATGCCAGCCACGCCTTCCAAATTTCGGATCCAGTGCTCGATTGAGACTGCAGAAGTCAGTGGGTCAAACTCTGGGATAAAATCATTCCAACCCACATACCGTACCACAGACTATATATTTGATGCGGAGTCACCATTATTATGATCTGCTTTTTTCCTTAATTCCCAAACTAAGCCTTCTAATGCATCAATTCTATTGTTCTTCCTCTTAAGTTCCTTTTTGTGACGCTTGCTTGAAGAGTGCTTATTACCACTGCTACTGTCAGAACCTGAAGAAGAGGAACTAGAAGATCTATGGTTTCTCTTATGACGACCCATGTTCACTTTCAAACAGTAACACAATTATAAGTAAAATGTATTAAACAGCCAGTCCCAATTAAGTACACTAGATTATTTACTATTTAGTAAGACAAAAGTTCAGTTCTAAATATAAACTATAATCAAAGTCTCTTAGCTTAACACTAAACAAAGTTCAAAAATGTTTATTTAAACCGTTGTTCACCAAAATAATTTAAATTAAGTTACACAAAAGTTGATGATTTGTCAATATGTTATATAAGTATTGACAATCTTAGTTCAATGTTTGTAAGTGTCAACTAATCCTTGTAGGTATAGAAAATGTCTTCAACAAGGTAGGAAAACTGTACAATGGTAATAAAGGAACAATCTCACCCAGTAGCCAGGAACTTTGTCAATAGTCAGTTTATAAGACTGACAACAAAATATTTGTCAGTCAAGCACCACACCAGCCAGGAAAAGCCACACACATGTCATTCCAAGTGTCGATGGTAAAAAGTTACCACTTTTTCACTGTATTCAGCACCACAAAGTGTTAGTTAGAACAAAAGAAAGTGTAGTTCGCATGCAGTTAGTAAGAAAAATCAACAGTATGTTACTCAAGCAATAGTAATAAGTTTCCAGCACCAAAACATAATCCGTGATCGTTTTTCACAAGCACAAAAGTATGTTACAAAGTTCAAAGCAAATTTTACTTTTCGACTTTTACAGTTTGTCACAATTTCACGCAAGTCCACTCGTGAACGTCAGTTAATGCCGCTTCTGATTTTATAAGAAGTTGAAAAAACAAAGATATGTTTTGATAACGTTCAATCAGCTTTATCTAAATAATATAAACCTTTTTAAAACTCAAACGTACATCCGCCATTTTTTTTAGGAACAATCTCGAGCGAGAGTTAAGGATGCGCGTGAGCCGACACGACTAGTGTTGCCCGCTCTCGATTAGAAATCGATTTTACAATAACTATCGGCTATGTTACATAACAGACGATCCAATCATAATATGTTTCAGGACAACTAACTTATTTGGTTTACTTTGCTTAGTAGAACTTGTGTCGTAGATCATAAGGGTCACAGTTGATTGAGGATCAGAAAAGTATCAGTTCTGTTCCGATTCTACCTTATTTGTCGAGCTTTCTTTTTTATCACAAGGAAAACGATTTAAAGCTACATGAAAATGCGCCTTAGGATTTCGGTTTTACGGAACGAAATAGAACAGGAGCTGTATTTATGAAAAGAATGAAAACAAACTGCTTTATCCAGGTATGCTAGTGGATGCCAATCTGCAATATCATGTTAACCCACAAGTCTAAACTTTAGCATCGATGTTCAAAATGATTTTAACCATATTTTGGTTACTTTCTTTTTAAATGAGTTTTAAATGTGACAGGTTCTTTGATTTGATTTTTATTGTGAGAAAATTATCATATTAGAGAAAAAAATGTGTATTGAGAAATTTCTGTCTGAGTCGTACGTACTGCTGAGCTGTTCTCGATAATGGATTTTTAGAAAAACGATGCTAAAGTTAAGATAATCTATGTCAGATCAAAAGCCCTCACATTTTTCAAATGATGTTTTGTTAAACGAAATATTTTATGGCACCTAACATTTTTTGGAAAAACGTTCCTTATCAAGAGGAGATTCCAGCTAGGTGCCTAACTCGGTTTTCGATTTTTTGTGGGTTTACATGGTATTGCTTATTGACGTTCAATTATTATTATTAGGAATCTTACTGAAGTTTTTAATTTCGCGTTATGCACACAGCAGTTTCTCTAGCCGCTGGTGTATCCTCTTAAGAAATCATTTTAATAATTACTATTTTTTATATAAGGGGACAAACGAGTATTTTAAAAAGGTTTACCGTTTGGACAACAGCTGTCATCACCCATAGACACTCGGATGATGTTCCGATATATATAAATAGTTGCAGGTTAGGAACTAATGAACCAGATATACATACAATGTATACAGTAGTCATACCATTTACCTCGAAATACTAATGATAATTGTGATAATTTTATAAATCCGTTTTCGGTGGGAGAGTCATGCTTCGGCACGAATCGGAGTGATACATATAGTTGTGCTGTGTTTCGTACAGTGAGTGAGTTTACCGGTGGCCCAACTTCCGTAATCCCCTTTCTCTATTCCCATTCTCTGTTCCCTCATAAATGGCCGGCAACGCACTTCCGACTCGGATGTCGCGAGTGTCCTCGGGAGACGGTAGTTGCTTTCCATCTGGTAACCTGTCTGCTTGCTTGCCCCCTAAATATCATAAAAAAACCATGTTATTGCATCGTCTAAGCAAAATTTTCGAGATTAAAAGGTCATAAACACGTGCTACTTAATTATTTTCTATTATATATTTATTGTAAGAGTATAGTATTATTTATACATATTTATTGTAATGAGATATATATTTCCAGCCGGTAAAGCAAATCCAATCAAGTTACAAACTTGGGATTACTTTTCTGCTATCACGAAATAGATTGTCCCATCTTCCAATCGGAAAGGTGGGCAGAAAAACAACATAATATTTATTAGCTATTACGTCATATATGTGAATATATGTTTTAATCGAACGTATTCTTGCTACTTCTGGGGGCTTAGACAAGACCGTTTTCGATTCTCTATAGAATCACCAAACAAAATGTATTTAAATGATTTTGTACAAGTGTTCGTTACGCCTTTTCTAGAAATTAGCGAAAATGTCTAAGTCTTGTTATTTGATATTGTGAAAGTCAAAAGTTTGTAAGTATTTTTCCTCTCGTTGCTTTTAATAATTTTAAAAGTTCATGTACCCAACTTTTAATATGTGCATCGGCTTAATCCTTTAGATAAACCGTAGGTAGCCGCTTACAGCATTATAGATTTTTGATAACTAAAAAACCTCTAAAACTTAAAAAAAAGGTTCCTTTCCATTAGAGCCAGAGGGTAGCTAACCTTGATAACTTAAAACCTCTATAACTAAGAATATCTTGTATTTCCCTTGAACTGTAATTTATTGAAGTTCTTCTGTACGTGATATGATATATTAAACTCATATTTTAATATGTGTGATATTAAAATATGAGTTTCACCTTTAATGATACGTTTTCAATAAAGTCCCAGTAAATATTAATGAAGAAATGAGTAACGGACAGCAATAAAAGTGGGTGAAATTTAATAAAGCCGTGAAAACTTTACAGATGCTCATTTTAATTGCAAGTTTAACTAAAGAATTTACCTGTAAGTTTATTTTTTGGAAACTATTTGCTTAAAATGTTACATCTGAGAATGGAACACACAGTGACCTTATAGTATTTAAAGCGATATTGTCATAATAGTAAAGCTAAAAATAATAATATAAAAAAGGAAATTTGCGATAACTTTAAAAACCCCAAAAAATTGTGGTCATTAACTAATAAACTAACTGGTAAAATTGTTAAAACTGAAGATGACATTCTATTAAGATCATTTGAATTGCCGGCTAAAGTACTATCTAATATATTTGCTAGGGATTTTGATTATAATGTAAAAAAATTGTTAACTCATGTGACAAACCATTACTAAACGAACATTTGTACATTAATTCACCTAGTCTATCAATTAGACTCAAGAAAATAATAGAAGAAATATTATGCAATATTATCTCTAAAATTGATCATAAAAAAGCCCAGGCTATGACAATATCAGAATTACTGATATAAAATTTAGCTCAGAACAAATGACAACAATACTTACCTAGTTAACTTGTGTATCACAGGTTCAGTCTACCCTGACAGGCTTAAAATAGGTATAATCAGGCCCATTTATAAAAAAGGTAAACGCAACGACACAAATAATTATAGTCCGACAACAATACTATCATGCATTGATAAAATTATAGAAAAATATTTTGGTGACTTAATTAATAGTTATTTAAGTAAAAATAACCTAATTAATTCTAGGCAGTTCGGGTTCCAAAAAGGTTAAAGTACTTCACAATTGTTGTCTTTATTTAAAGATGAAATTCACCAGAACCTAAATAATAAAAAACATGTTCTTGCTGTTATGATTGACTTCAGTAAAGCTTTTGATACCCTAAAGTATGATACTTTGTATAAAAATTGGATTAGATTGGTATACAGGGACCAGCGCTGAACTTATTAAAAAATTATCATAAAAATCGATTTAATGTAGTCAATATAGCGTCAAGGAGAACTTAGTAAACACATAACTACACTTCGTGGCACGGCCCAGGGCTCCATAATCTGACCAACTGAGTATCTGATGTATGTGAATGATATGTGTAAATTACTCCAGCACTGTTCTGTGTACCAGTTTGCTGACGGTGCATGTATTGTTATAGGTCATCACGACATAGCTGACGCTCAGAGACAAATGCAACTAGACTTTGATTTGCTATGCAAATGGGCTCATGACGCAAGCTTAACTATCAACTTAACAACAAACAAAATTAATGTATATTCATCATATAAAAAAACAATTACCAGACCCATTATAATTGCCCATTAGCACAATTGTATGCATAAAAACATCTCAATTAATTGTACCTGTTCACCAATAGAAATTGTGAAAGAGCACACATGCCTAGGCCTTGTAATAGACCATAAACTTAATTGGGGGCCGCATGTTAACCATATTTGTTATAAATTTGGGGTCAGATTATCTAAATTATCTATACTTAAGCAGATTACCTTACAAAACTTGTAGATTACTTTATATGTCATTGACGGATTCTGTTATAAATTATGGACAGACTATCTAGCAATGGGAAAACATACAGCTCGTATCTATAGAATATGTATAACTTACAAAGAAGGCTACTAAAACAATTGTTTCTTTTGAAATGAAATTAAAATACGAAGACAACTACGAAAATCTATTTTACTACTGCAAAGTTTTGAATTTGTATGTCAAAGTAAATTTGTCAATTGTAACTCATTATAGTAACTTTTTAAATAAAGTAAATGTAAGAACCCGTTCAAATTTAATAACGCTGAATAATTTACAATTGTATGAAGTACCTAGAATCTAGATACAATAATAAATATGGGGAAAGGGTGTGGGACTAGGTGTTACCTAAAACACTAAATAATTTACCAAAACAATTAGTTAACAAGTTATTAAGTAAGCCAAGTCATTTAATGCGAAATGTATTAAAACTACGTTTTATATACATTACTAATATTTAATAAATAACAAGATACATGTAAATTCCATTAGTAAATATATGTAATATACGTTTTTTTTTTACCTTTTACATTTTAAAGTAATATGTTACAATAATATGTTTTTTATTGTCTAATGTGTAAAGCAACTCCTTATGTATAAAATTTCGCTCGAGATTATTAGTATAAGTTATAGAAATGTTGTAAAGTAGTTACTTATCAAGTAACAATAATTGTCAAGTAGAACTTACAATTATCTGTTGTCAATTTTAACCGACTTCCAAAATAGGAGAAGGTTTCTCATTTCTACCTTATGTATATATATGTTCTTTTTTTATGTTTGACCACGCATAATTCCGCTGTTTGTGGACCGATTATGAAAATTCACAAAAGTGTAGTGTAAAAGCTGGTACCGACTTCAAAATTATAAATATTGTTGAGGCTTAGGCCAAACTTTATAAGGCACTAACAGAGAAAAATAATTATTTATTACTTTTTAGTTCATCTATCATTTTCTTTCTGTGAAAGTCGGTTTTTTATTTTATAGGAGCAAGTAAGTTCCTTAACAGTTTAATAATATGATTAGTGCATCTCGAGGGTCTGTATGGGTGACTTTAACTGACGAGTAGTCCACTTGACACTTTACTCGAGGGTGGTGGAAGAGGCCCTAAATCATAGAACTGTAGTCTAGTACCACATGTTCATGGCAGTAACCCTTAATGAGCCTTAAATGTGTATTATTATTAAAGCTTTGTCTAATTTTGTGTTATAAATGTAAATTATATAGCTATAAAGCTGTAAGCATACTGGGACGGGGTGTGCCGGGCGCATCGCATTTTTCATGCAGATTTTATCACCAAGAGAGCTCTATATATAAAAATCGTTAGCTCTAGTAAGAGTTTCGAGAACGACAAAAGCTACTGCTACGCTACAAACATTATAATAGTTCGTTCTAGAAAAGATATTATAATAATAAAACCATTTTCTCGCCACAGCTAAACTTTTACCGAATATTCAGAAAAAGTGCAAAAAAACTATGTATTCAGTGATCTAGCTTTTTAAACGTTCTGAAACTTCGCAGGAGGACGTCCAAAAAAAGAATCCAACTAGAAATCCAATTTGGATGCTATAACTTGGGCACACGATCAAAAGCCTTGTTTGTATACATATTATATCTGCAGAACTCGATAAATCTAGATCGCTTCTGTAAATAAACTTTTATTCTTTTGAATTTTTCGGCGCGGAGCGGAGCGGAGCGGCAAAATGTACTTTCTATGGATTTGTATGAAAGGAACCGCTAGTGGTGGCTGGTAGGTCATCGAGCTGGTAGTACATATTCCTTGACTATTGGTTTTGTTATTGTATATGTATTGTATTATGTATTGTATTATCCTCGTGCGCAAGGAAAGTACCAAATTTTTTCGGTATAATTGAAAAGTTTCTTTGTTATATGGTTTGTGTCAATATATCAAATAATATTATTATGGTTGGTATCTAATGAAAAAAAGGAATACATTTTAGTTTTTTTTTAATATTTTGTTCTGGTATTTCAGCGCACGAGCGCACTACGGCCGCACCTGTTAACCGCACTATAGCGGCGCTGAGCGGCGCGGTCACTCTAGTGCGGTTAGGCTCATACGAATATTTCGCCGCGCCGCGCCGCACGGCAAGTACGTTTCGATCATTACACTATAATGGATGGATATTGCTGTAGATATATAAGCTTTAGATTTCATTTTGCTCTACGCCACTACAAGGCAGCGGCGTCATGGGCAGCTGGACTAAAATCATTAGAAAAAACCTATCATGTCAAAAAGTGTATTTTTGATTTTTATGTGTCGCGGCCGCTGGCAGTGAGGACCGGGCTGTTAACTTTTGATCCTTCATTGCTCGGATTTGTCAATGACATAACATGACATGCAATATATCCTGGGGTTATCTCTCATTCAAAGATTTTTTTTATTTATTTTATTTATTTATTTATAAACACACACATATCTCCTATTACAGTATAAACCAATACAGAAGATA
>JAOTAV010094120.1:0-11057 GCA_026546445.1 Cyclargus thomasi | reverse complement strand
GACAAGAGCTAGTTCAAAATGTAACCCCATTAGCTATTTGGATTTATATTCATTGTAAAATACTCTACTAAATTACTTGCATAGTAGCTCAGTCTTTAGTAGCTCAGTTTATGTACTAGAACAATTGACCAGCTCTAACTCAAGAACAATCAAAGTTAAGTTGCTCCTAGGTCTCAAAACAAGATTGCGAACGGAAACAAGGAAACAGTATTAAAATTCAAGATGCTCCCAAACTCAGGACCGAGAATGCACAAGTTTAATTAATAAATTAACGCCAAATAAGTGTTACTCGTTGTGATTATGCCAAGTCAATTTACATCGAAACAGAAGCAATAAGCCACGATGTGACGATGCTTAATTTGAGACATTTTTGAAGACATTACCGTCGACTTGTCGCTGTTTTGTTTCGGTTTTAACCAAGCCTAACTCAAGGTAAAGGCTTGAGAGACAGGGGCTTGGGGACCCTCAGCAAAGTAGTAAAGATAGGAGGAGTATGGGAAATAGTCTTCCCTACCCATGCAAATCGGGAGACAACACAAATTTACGATGATCGAAGGACAATGTAATTAAGAGTAAGAACCACGGGAATAATTTTGACTACTGAGCTAATTCAAGCTTATATTGGAAACTATTGTGATAATATTATGAGATTGGCGATATGGTTCATTAGCCCTCTGTCTTTCTATACCAACCGCGGTTGTCAACAACAAAGTGACAACACTACGATTTATTAACTCGCGTTTTGTATGGAATTTACTCAATTTCCTATCATCATTTAATCATGAAATTATCCTATAGTCAGTAGTCAACAATTAACATAATTTTCCGTTCAACAGCTTCACCGCGATTGACCGACAAACATCTAAATATACAAACTTCAAAAAATATCTCACTGAGGACCTCATATAGGACAAACTGACGACAACCAAAAGATAGTAACAAAAGAAAAATCAATCAGGCTTTTTACAGACATTTTACTGGTAACACATGTTAGATTTATCAAAGCAAACCCGTGATAAGATCAACATCCACAAAAGGGTGCGAAGATGGATCTGCGGGCTGGCGTTAACATTACCGATCTATTGCCGGCCATCCATCAAAACTTTTTCAAGGGAAGGGTATTTGCTAAAATCAGTGACATTCTGGGTATACTATTTTTGTGCGTAACTTCGGCCGAAGAGTTTTATGTACCTACAGCTTTCGGCTGTTGTGTGCGTTTAATTTAAGCTTAATAGTATTATTTTGTTTCATAATACCAAACTAATACTAATCTCATCATTTTTACTTATTATTTTATATATTGTATACTATATTATACTGCGTAGGTTTATTACAAATCTGATATAATGATTTCGTAATGTAATAATAACACAGTAGGTAGTTACTTAGAAGGCAGAGCGTAGGAGGCCTACAGAATATATATTACAATTTACATATTATGTCTATGGCTGTTTTGTAACTCAAATTTATGATAAATAATTAACGCAACGCATTTAATTTTGCTTTTAAATTGCATTTTCCAACAGTTTTTTCTTTATGTATTATTCTAATTTCCTGCTAAAAAAACACAGAGTCTTATTACTATCAAAGTTTTATTTTCATGAAGAATCGCAAAGTCTTGTAACTTTAAATGTGCATGTGGTTCCTACATACTTTGCGGGCGCTCTCTCGAAAAGTTGTATTTGATAAAGGAAGCCCTCGTATTCGACGCCAAAAGCTTGTAACTAAAAGTTATTCTTCCAAAGTAACGCAAAAATATTTTATCGAGTTCTTTAATATTAGTTTCCGCTTCCTAGCCTTATGCTGCCTTCCACTTTGATATATTATGCTTGCTATTATACTTATATTGATTACGAAAGTGAAGAGGGGCTTAATAAACCGAGAGCTGGTAACAATTTTTGAGTAGACATTTGAAGTAAGCCGAAACCTTGTTATGTAACTCTCCTTTTACACCCCAATACTGAACTGCAGACCTGGCTGGTGAGAAGCGGGACTAAAAAAACTAAAAAAAGAAAAAAAAATGAAATTTTCCAGAAATATATCTCGGAATCTGATTGTTAAGTGATGGAAAAACCTGTATTAAAATTTAAAGTTGCCACAAAACATTTTTGCATGCGCCTAGCAATGTTAAAACCCCCACCAAATCATCTGACTTATCACATTAATCTATTCTTTATATATTTAACTATTAAAAATACATATTGCCTCAAACATATTTTTGGAATATTTTTTTTTATTTTAGGTATAATATAGGGTAGGCCCCGCTTCTCATCAACCAGCTCTGCAGTGCCGTATTGGGGTGTAATAGGAGAGTTATGTGACAAGGTTTCAGCTTGCCTCAAATATGTACTCAAAATTTGCTATCAGCTCTCAGATTATAAGTGAGTATGACATTGACTCATGAAAGTCGCAGATTGTCCACCCCTTTTTACATGCTGACGACTGCCGGACGCTGTGTGGTGTCACTGTGCGGCGTAAAGTAGTAATGTATGAAAAGAGGTTCACTGTTAAGTATAATGAATCACATAGCAGTCATTATTCAAGGTGACATCAAAGTACAAGAGCCTTACCAAAGTTTCCAGATATTTAAAGGTATTTCTGTCACTTTTATACATATAATAGAACAGTAAAATTGGAGTGTCTGTACATTTTATATTTTTACAAAATAATGAACGTGGGGGTGCTAAGAAACTGCAATAGAACACATATTGACAAAAAAATGTTGTCTGTTTATATGTTAGTCTGTTTGTACGTGCTAACCTCAGAAACTAGGACAGATTTGAATAAATCTTTTTTTGTTTAATAGCTAGGCAAGGCTTTGTTTAGGTCTGGGAAACTTATAGGATACAAAAGTATCCCGGGAAAATGTACGGTTCCCGCGTGACATACAAATTTTCGCACAACGAAGTTGCGGGCACCAACGAGTTTTAAAGAAAGTACCACAAAATGATATACGCAATTAAGGCAAAACGATAAGTACTGAATGATTCGCGTCATTGAAAGAAAAGGCAATATATTTGACAAAATGTTATCTGTAGGCCTAACGTGTACCCTCGACAAAATTTTGTCTACACGTTTTCTCGACGTTTTCCAGTTTATCTCTTCATCTCTATTGACCCTAACATGACATACTTTTTTATCGTGTCTGTTATCAAAATTACAGATAGTTGTGTTTTTTTTTTAATCTGTGCTATTTTTGTCTATGAACCCTAAATTGACAACACAATCGAATCGAGTTTTGTCGAGATTTTGATATATGTTGAAATGTTTTTTTCGCCAGATAAATATTTAATTTTGTATTCGTCACGTATTAAATAGTTTAAATCTGTGTTTTGTCGTTTACGGTTTTCTAAGGTAAAGAAACACGCCTGCGATGTCTGTCCCTTATTTTAATTATTTTTTGGGGGTTTATGAAGAGCGGGAGGCGAGGAAAATTCAAAGGAAAAGGATAAGGGACATTTCGAGTAAGCTAATCACTAGTATCTCTTAATTTAAAAAAAGATATATGTTAATATGGACAAAATACTCACGCTCGAGAGTGAGATAAAAGTGACATATGTCGATGGTACACCTTAGACCAGCAGGATCTCATTTAGTCTCAATACACACGCGATTTAAAAGCGATACAACTGCGACTCAGTAACGACAAACATTACAAACCCTCGAATGCATCACTACTAAAAGCCGTTTTCTAAGGCTCTTACAGATATTGTTACAATAAATAAAATTCTATCATTTTATTTTTATATTTACTTTTTTTATTTCTTTTAGGGTGCGGCCACTGTGCAAAGGTTAAGCCGACTTTTAACGAGTTAGCCACAAAGTTAGCCGGCAAATCCGTCAGGGCGTTAGCCGTAGACGCATCGGAGAGTGAGAAAGTTGCCGACAGGGAGTCAATAAAAGGTCTACCCACCTTCAAAATGTACGGCTCCGGTAAACTCTTAGCCGATTATGACGGGGAAAGAACTCTCGAGGCCATGTTTACCTTTTGTGAAAAAGTTTACACGCAGATGAAAGATGAATTGTGATAGGTATAGCGTTGGTCTGTTTGTCATTTGATAGAATTCGTGTTTGTGAGTCGACAGGCCATAGTCGTTGGTCGTTGAAGTTCTAACCCAAGTTAACCAATTTTGTTAAGTTGTAGTTGACACCTTTTGCTAGAAAGTTGAAAAATTCGCTGTAAAAAAGGCCTTATTCAATTTGATTAAATTCAGACGTTTAATTAAATACGCCTTAATTTTGTCAGAATAAGGGCTTTTGTACAGTATCTATAGGTACAAAATATTAACCATTTTTTAATCTTGAAAATTTTTGACCTACGGGGCAATAGAACTTGGACGACTTTTTGTTTGCATGTGAAATTAAATTGGTGTTTTTGGTTTTATTATCAGTAACATGTTATGATTTGTAGGCTATTTTGTTTGAAATTATGTTTAAAATGTGTTGACTTTTTAAAAAAAATGAGGAATGTTTTGTGCTAAATGTATGAATGTGGCCTTAGAGTTGTAACGAACAAATTATTTTTATAGAACTGGGTCACAACGAAAGTATTTTAAAATCTCTTATAATTATATCGTACTCTTCTAACATTCTCCACTCTTTAAGATACACTTAATTTTATTTTTATGTTTATTAAAAGCTTATGATAGTTATAATATAATAAAGAGTGTTCTATACGAAAAAAATGCTATTTTATGATACGCTGTACAGTATTTAAAGCATCATAGCATTCCAGATCTGAGTTTTTAGGTATTACAAAGTGGGTTACGTAAAGTTTTAAAACCTACAGTTTCCATAGAATATAAAGGAGTTTGGAAAAGTTAAAATTTCCTAAACTTTTCTTGTTCTTGTTTCTATACTATAATTTCCTAAACTTTGTTTAATTACAAAAACAATTCTTCAAGGAGAAATTCTTGACCTTGTATACATTTTTACGACACTTCTTGTCTTATATACACTGGTATTTTTTTGTTGTATTTTTATGGGTATTCTTTACTCTACTATTGACGGTAAAACTTTTTATATAAAAGGCAACCTAGGGCTGATTTTGACAGCCATATCACTTAATATTTCATAATATTACTACAGTACTTTATTAAATATATGTTACGTTAAAGCTTTGCATGTTGATATTATTAGTGTATAGTCTATTATAATTATTTTTATCTAATATAATGATAGTAAAAATAATGATAGTTTATAAAAATATTTATGTAATGCTATTAAGGCGCTTGCACACTTGTCTTAAACTTTTGTAATGTCATAATCAATTTTTATGGACTCATCTAGTTATTTAAGCAAAATTAATTTAAAAAAAAAGAGGTTTCGTCGTTCAGACATTTGTTTTTTTTAATCTTTTTGTGTGCAAGCAAGTCTTAAGAACAAAGAAAAAAAAATTGAAAATATACTCTTTAAAAATTTCAATATCGAAATCAAAGTGCAAATCCCTGTTATTAACAAAATATATAATCGTGTTTCTTAACTTTAGAATAAGAAAACTCCTCAAGTATTTTATAATGATTTTGCATTTATAGGCATTTATTTGGTGTATGTTAAGTAAAAAGTTTAAGTAAAAACTTAAGATGTAATGAACAATGTAACTAAGAATGTTTTAACTTTATTCTGACTCTGTATATGTATATAACCGACGAAATATATCACAAAACTTAGCTTATTAATCATTATTGTAATAGGTGCTTAAATATGTAACTGGTGCTAATTATCGACAATTAATGTTTTAATATTATTAATGAATACAAAAATTTTGATGAAATAAAAAAATGTTAAATGCAATTTTTGTTTTTTTCTCCTTTCGAAACTCCTTGCCTAAAACATGTAATGATAATAGCATGCTTTAGGCAACCCCCCCACCGTCCCCCCACGTTAAGCTAAAGTGTGGGATTAATAATAACAATAATTTATTATAATCTGAATTAACATTATTAATTAAAACATACAGTAAAAGTCTAAACCACGAGACTTGCTGCATGGTGTTTAACATTAACCTTATTTTTACTTTATAAGCGACTGGTTTCGTGGTTCGGAGCATCATATCATTTAACTCAGAGCCAGATTGCGGATCTAAGTAAGACAGATCACGACTCATGGAAATTGGAACTGCCATATTCCGCCCAAATGACGTAGATCAGTTTAAATTTCTTCGATGGTACTTAATGCATACTTAGTTTAATATCTAGTATTGTTACAATAACATTAAATATTAATTAATCATAATTAGTTTATGAAAATAATAAAAAAATATATATCTAGAAAATTTTAATAAAAATAAGAAAGTTCCTAGAACAAAGAAATAGCACCCAGAAAAACTCTATTGCAGCAAAGCGAACGACTCCATTTTGCATCAATAAAATTTCTAATAGCCTTTTTATTCTATTAGATATTCTTTAGTGCTTTCTTTCAAGTAATACTTAAACCTATTAACAGCCAAGATTAAACCAACAGTAACATTTATAAAAAAAAGTTATATTTCTTATTTCTTAGCAGTTTATAAGGTAAATAAAGTAAAAAGATTAAAAAAAATAAAATACGGAGGAGTATTTTCCCCCCGATAGAGGAGTGTACCCAAATAGGTACAACGGCGTGTTACGTCCAAATTTGCTGTGCTGAAGTTCTAAACAAACTTTTTCGACACATAATGATTTTTCACACTTTTTGCACTGGCAACGAACTACTTTTCTATAAGAATTAGGGGGCACTCGAGCAGACGGTTCACCTGATCGAAAGCGACTACCGTCGCCCATGGACACTTCATCAGCAGAAGTATTGCAGGTGCGTTGGGCGGCTCTTCAGATAAAGGAATAGGTTACGGGAATAGGGACAGGGAATGAGGTATGGGGAAGTTGGGCTTAGTATCATTTTACAATAAGCAATGATTTTAAAGTTTTTTTAGCATTGTTAACCCATACTATCTTTATGTATACCAGACACTGACAAGAAGGCTCACTATCCTTTTGTTTTGAGTGTTATGATAATATTTTCCTATGTAAATAAAATGTTATGAACTATTGTAGGAAAAGTATGTCATCTACACTATCATCAAGAGCCATAACTCATTAATTCAATTGCTGATCATTGATAATAACAAAAGCTATAACGCCAATCAAGTAAGTTTATAATGTCAACCACCATCTTTGACCTATAGATGTGATTTTCGTTCTATTTTCTCGTATGTAGGAGTCTACTAAATGGTAGTTATAAGTAAAAATATACACAATGATTTCCGTCATTACTATTTTCTTACGAAGGACAAGGTTATTCTCAAACATAAAGGTATATAATGAAGATTCATTGATTTCCTAAAAATATTGCAGTATCATTTCTAGCTTGCAGTTGGTAGTTCATATTTTCAAATCGTAAAAGCTTTGAAGTATTTATTTATTTGGTAGGATATTGGCCAATAAACATAGTTCTTTTGTTATTTATTGGCCACTAAAAGTATATTTTTCATGCATTGTAAAGGGTGAACGTTGAACATTATGATTATATTATCTTTTTAGTACATACTTCTTTTATTGACAAGATAGAGATATCTTTTGCAAATATAAGCTTTCTTTAATCTTTAGCTTTATATGTGTCTGTTAAGTACATATATGTTCTATTTTAGAAGAAATAAATGCATACAAAAATAGTCATTTATCAATGTTTTAATGAATTTTCTGGCTGTAACTGAGAATATTTATTTATCAAAGTAGCATAAATTATTTTTTTCAGCCTTTTTTATCTGTAAGACATATCTTAAAATTAAACAATTTTAGTACTCTGAAAGATGAAAATTTTGCTAGTGAAATTGACCATTGTACTCATCTAGGTACAGTATGTCTACCATGAGTTTGCATAGTTAAATTGTCTAACGTAACTGCAGCAGTTAAAGTATAAACTAGTATAGAACAGTTTACTACACATTTCATACCATGAGTTGTAAAGTCACTGGTTAATTCCACTGGCAATGAATTTATTAAGGTTTTGAATTTTTAGGGTTATTTTTGAAATTTACATTTGTGTTGACATTTCACTATTCAGATTTGATTTGTTTGTTGTTGATGTGAAGCTGTTGACTTGGTTATACACTTTTTGACTACAATACCTACTACTGGCTTACCTTTGTTTCTAATGACACTCTATGTGTAGGTCTTAAAGTATTGAAAATTTAGTTACTATAGTATCTGTCAAATTAACAACCCATAGTACCGAAATTGTATGGAAACTGTAATAACTTAAGTTAACTATACTATTAGTTGCTACAATAGTTAACTATAGAAACCCATACTGCCAAAATTAGTTTCCAAATGAGAGAGAGAATTCCAGTAGAGGCGCTGTTCGAGTTTTCATACAACTTATTTACTGCAGTTGCTAACAAGTATATACAATTGTGTTTCAGTTTTGATTTTCTGTCGATGTCTCTAATTGCATAACACAATTTTCATGAAGTGAGATGAGAACCTGCTGCTAGAGGTAGCAAAACTGCAAGTTTCAAACTCATCTTATGACTCTAAACTATTAATTACCAGTTTGATTTGCTAAGAATCTTAAAACTATATCTTTCATTAACTATATTAGATAAGAAATTTACACACTATAACTTTTTTTTAACCATCCTTATTATTGTATGTGTATCTGGTGAGGTATAGCTGTGGTAAATGTGTTAAGTCAGAGATTTGTAGAAAGGAATGGCATACAAAAACATGAATTCATAGGTACTTACTGAATAAAAATGTTACTAGTGTTTTTAGATCCTTTGTTTAGTTATCACAATTTCTCAAAGATTCTGACTTTTCATTGCAAGAAAATTGATTTAATGATGAATATGGTAATGCAGTTTACCCCTTTTTTAGTCAATCATTAAAAGTAGTTATCCTTAAATGATAATAACCTTTTACTGTTAGCTGTGGGCCATTGGACATATTTTCAAAGTCTGCAAGTTCCTTAAAACAAAAAAATTAAATCGTTTAATATTGTTAATGACCTTTAGAGCTTAAAGTAAATAACTTGTAATATTGATGGCATTGCTGAGCGTTTAAGAGTAAAGATTACGATTTATATCTATGAATTACTATAAATATTCACTAATGTATAAAATAAGTGAAATTATATAAATACGAAGTAATAATCAACTAAAAAAAAATTAAAACGGTTTGGAGGATTTCAATGACAAACATACCCACATAAGAATTATATATACCTAATAAAAGGTAGTATACCTACTTGTATCATTTCCGCTACAGCGTTCATGTCGTCATTTGTAGCTTTGCGAATTATCACATCCTTAACGACCTCCATAGTTTACTGGCCAATCTTCACTGTAATATGTTGTGATAGTACACGATTATTCGCTTCGTACTAAAATCTTTAGATATACAATCACTAGTCGCTACTGATAAAGTCACGAGTCTGTAATGACACCTTTTAAAAACATACTTAAACAATAAGATTTTTGAACGTGTACCAGAAATACATAAATACACCCTGCTATAACCAAGCTATAATAGTTTTCTAAACACAAAATTAAAAAAGTTTGGTAAAATATTATAATCTGAAACCGTCACATAATTTTTTATTTCTAGGTTTTTAGGTTATATTATGGCCACAAATCTAAGTGTATATACTAAGACAGAAACGTCACTTTCAACCGTTGACAGTTCTCAAATTGAAATTTGAACTTTGAAGTTCAAGCTAGTACCATGGTCCATGAACCATCTGTTTTTGGGTGGATAAAACTAGTTGGTTTTTTTTTGGATAGAATAAACGGGGTGGTTTGCCAAGATCTAAAAGTTTTCGCTTCTTTGTAAAATTGCCAAGCAAAATGTTTAGAAATGACATAAGCGTACGATACGCTTATATCATTTCCATTAATTTTGTTTAGCGATTCTACAAAGAAGCGAAAACGTTTAGATCGTGGCTAACTTCCCTGGTCAGATTTTTATGTGTTAAAGAACTTACATTTATGTAAAAAAAATAAGTATGTGTTGTTTATTTTAGAGTACAAAATACACAATTTTCACTAAAATAGATCCTTTGAAACATAAAATTTCGACACAATTAAATAATCTTTCACAAACATTATTATTTTTGGTCAATTTAATACCTATATATTTACAATTTAATATCCTACTTATAACAGAAATACTTTTTTTCTTTAAAAGATAATATTTATATTATTGGTGATTAAAAAATAAACAATCTTTAATTGAACTTTTATAAAAAGTTCAATTGAA
This sequence comes from Cyclargus thomasi, assembly GCA_026546445.1. Lineage (NCBI taxonomy): Eukaryota > Metazoa > Arthropoda > Insecta > Lepidoptera > Lycaenidae > Cyclargus > Cyclargus thomasi. The sequence goes on along the minus strand of JAOTAV010094120.1, from coordinate 825 downwards.
GATTGTTTATATTTTAAAATAAAGTTAAATTCAAAAGTTTATGCTTTACGCAATTTGAAAAGAAATTAATGCGTATATTATATAACTAGGATATTTGCTATTGATATCAATATATATCATAATAATTTGCCTTATGTATAATGAAGGAAATTAAAAAAGAGCCAGTTGACGGACCTACGTCATTTGGTCGAAATTTGTTAATTCTCTGTTCGTCGAGATCTGTCGAATGAGGTCAAACCTAACCCGACCAAATTACTAAGGTCCACTATCTGTATTATGTACAGTACATAAATATATCAAGTAATAGCTGTTAACCGTGACTCGTTTTCTTCATCAAAATTAAAAGTTTGCCACACTTAGTGACCCCTTATCAGAACCCGCAATGAAAATTTTAAACTCTATTTATGAGAAATTAACTACTACAGAGTACTATGAGTAGCTGTCAAGTGCTGTTGTAGTATATGTATTAAATATGGTCCTGTATTTAAAAAAAAAAATTTTCATTAGTTGTACATTGTACTGCTTTTCTCTTGAAATTGTTCTTGAAATTTGTTTGCTATAAACCTCACGGAGCCCTTCATTTCCTTGTCCAGTATAAATTTTTAGTTTTGATTTCTCGAGGAACTGTAAAATTAAAATTATTTATTGCTTTAAATTGCTAAAACTTTCTCGTTTTAAAATATGAATGAAGTCTAAATTATAATCTGTCGCACTACTCCTATTAGGACTCCGTATGTAATAATAATTTATAATTTCTTTATTAACATAATTAATACAACAATCCTATGAAGACTCTGACACCTAAACTAGGCTATGCCCGTATCT
>JAOTAV010094119.1:0-11058 GCA_026546445.1 Cyclargus thomasi | reverse complement strand
TACTTTAAAGGCTTGTAACTTTGTTGTTTTCAATTTTATCAAAAAACTGATTGGACTACATCGTTTTTCAATAACGAGAGATTTATTTAATTTATTTTATATTAATTAAATAATAAAAAATCATGCACATTCCCTATTAAGAAATCACTGTTTATCTCTTAGTGCGCAGTTAGTAAATGAATGTGATTGCCATCCATACTTAATGCTATACATTCGAAAGTGTGTTGGATTGTTTGTCATTACTTCACGCCCTAACGAGGCTATAGCTATCGGCTTGATTTTCGGCATAGTCATAATTGTGTAGATGGAGAGCTATTACGAATCTCGAATTATTACGAAGGCCCTTATTCGAATCCCGCGTGAGCAAAAAAAAATACTAGCAAAATAAAATATGAACTAACCGTTTACAACCTGACTAGCTGGCGCTATTTTAATTCTAAAAATGCATTAATAAAATCGATACACGCGCTACTACTGCTGGAAATAAGACGTCTTTAATACGGAAAAATGTACGGTTACCCAACGATAACCAGAATATATTTACAACGAAGTTGCGGAATTTATAAAATTTATGGTTTTCGTATGAGAATTGGGGGGCAAACGAGCAGACGGGTAACCTGATATAAAGCGACTCGTGTGCGCACCAAAGCAATAGTGTTTTTCCATGCACTTGGTTACAGTAATTTATAGTTGACAATTTCTGTCTCTAAGAACTTTAAATTTATAATTCATTTTACGTACAAAATCATGCTTATACTCTCATTGCAAAAATTAATATTCTAAGGAGAATCAAATTATTTTAATATAATTGTTAAAACTCTTAAAAAGTATGCTTATTAATATTACTGACAAACAATTCATTATACGTAACAATTAACAAATATTTAATCACAATCACAAAGAAAATTCACAAATTATATTAAAAAACGATAAAATAATTTAAATTTATATGAATTCTTAGTAAAAGTAAGTTAAATAGTAAACACGTCTCAGCTGCACTGGATGCTTATTTGCATATTCTCGAAAATTCGTATAGATGTATGTCACGACTAACACGGCAAGACTTGTGGAACTTATGCACAGACAAATTTGTGTACCTTACACATTAATGTATGTATTTGAAATTAATTATATGTACGTCTCAAATCTAAAACTATCAATATCAAAGGTGACTGGCTGATCGAGCTGAAATTTGGCATGCAGATATTGTCGGAACAAATTAACCTCGCACGGAATTTCATAAAAAATGTACTTATTTTATCTAAAGTAAACTTTTCCCACTCCGTGTGTGTTTAAAAGATATTTTAGTTACCTCAATAAAGTACCTTATTATTATTTCATGAGGTACCCTGGGTCGTTTCGAGCGAAGGAGCTCCCCTGGGCTAAGTTAAGCAGTCTTACGCCTTAAAACGATTATGACGTCAGAACGAGGCAATCGAAACGATTAAATGTAGACAGTATTAAGTCAGTATTCAATAGTTTGACGGTACAGTTAAAATTATGTTTGACAGTAATAAAACTTGTTTTTCATACACTATTATTAATTATAAATAAAAATAATTAATTTATCATTTACGATAATTTTGTTTTACACGACCGGTTTCGATTAAATCATCATCAGGTGTCAATTTTTAATCTAAACCGGTCGTGTACAACAAAATTATTGTAAATGATAAATTAATAAAAGGGAATAAGTGCTTGAAAAACAAATTTTAACTTTTATTACTGTGAAACATGAATTTCCATCAAGAAGTTACAGAACAGTCAATATATTAATGTTACGTTATTCTCTATACGAGTATATTCAACTAAGTCTATTTCACAAATCAAGTCGATTGGTTGCTTTGTTTAGGGAGTGAAGGAAGGGCAAACGACAAACACACTTTCGTATTTATAAGTATGTATGGATGTACTAGATAGAATTTTCGTCAATCACAATAAAAAATATAATCAGATTTCAGAATCATGAAAGAAGACGGCGTATGAGCTGACTTGGATGATAGGAGACTTTCATCCCGATAGACCGAGCGACCGGGCGAAGTCATGGTTACTATAGCCTAGTGGGTAAAACCTTTGGTTCGCACTCGAGAGGGTGCAGATTCATACCCCGGTGGAGGCGTGTACCAATGATACATTTTCCGATCTCTTATTTAGTAAAAAAACAATAGAAAAGCAGAAAAACAGGGACAATAATTTTTCTTATATAGCGCCATCTTTGATAGATAGCGTGCACTACAACGGCACTTACCAGCTACTTATTCTAATCTGCTCAGGGGGGCTATTATGACCAATACAAACCTGCATGGATCCAGGCAATTCAATATACGGCCAACAATAGCCTTGTTCTATTTTCGTATTACAACGTCTTATTAGAACAATAACTGAATTAATACTAGTTTGGTTGTCTATGAATGGATTTTAAACATGTAGGTGACATTACGGCACGTCATACTTCACGTTTTTAGTGTCACGTGACTGCTGACTGGCTGGACTTGGCTGGGAATAAGAGGTCATAATACCCCCCAGTTCATTTCTTATATTAGAGTTTAAAATGTTCATTGTAGGTTCCGTTAAAGGGTCACTAACTTCGTTTATCCACCGCCACCGTCAACCGAGGACGAAACTTCGGCCCGATAAAATGCAGCCTTATGATCTAGGCTATAAGTTTATTATTTTGACGACCTCTGTGGCTCAGTTGGTTAGCGCGTTGGTAGCTTAAGCCGGGGGTCGCGGGTTCGAATCCCGCCGACGGAGCAAAAAAAGTTTTTCAATGTTCCTGGGTCTTGGATGTGTATAAAATATGTGTATCGTATAATAAAAATCTTAAATATGTGTATAATATAAAAGTATTAAATATATTTCCGTTGTCTGGTACCTGTAACACAAGTCCCTCGGGTACTTACCACAGGGCCAGACTGACGTGGTGTGAAGCGTCTATAGATATATTATTATATTATATTATTTTAGCGGCATTTCTCTGTCGACAATGTTTTCGCCGTCATATCGCATAAAGTAGAATTTTATCAGGCCGCAATATTCTCGTTCTCGGTTGACGGTGGTGGTGGACAAACGGTCTCAGTGTGATTAGCATTTAATTTTGTTAAAGTATAATAATTATCATCTTTGTTACCACGCGGACGGAGTCGCGGGAAGAAGCTAGTAAATAATAAAAATAAATTCTGGTATGTATTTGTTTTGCATGTTTTATTTTAGTGAAATCAATATAACGAATTGAAAAAACGCGAAACACGGTAGCCACTTTAACAATCCAATATCTGTTATTTCGTAGTCGGTGCCAAATACCCAAAAAAAAGGCTAAATTTTGGTCGCGCAAAATAGGATTCGCAAGTGGATTATATTTTTAACCGACCTCAAATAAAGCAGGGCTTATTGGCTGCGAGATGCGAATATATATTTTACTAGCGGGCCCGACAAATGTTGTCCTGTCAGGTATCTAGGGGACTTTAAAATGCTAAATCCCACAGAACAAAATTTTCTCAAAATCGGTTCAGTCGTTTGGGAAGAGTTATATATTTTAGATTATTTTTATGAATGGATAAAATGTTATAAGAAACAATAATGTTTGTTAGTATACAGGCTGTAAATTTGTTACATGTATATGTTACCTGTATACTGTAGGTGATAAAATTTTAGGGATATTCCGTTATCAGTTCACTGTGAAAGTAGCAGCGGTGTAAGCGAAAAAAAATTTCGTGGTTCGACACTCATACAAATCGAAAAATTTTATTTTCGCTTTCAACGCTGCTACTATAACGGCGAACACTACGTCGGGGTGTGTCCCTAAAGTTTTATCGCTTACTCTTTTTACGCCCTGTATAAATTCGTATGAGTCGTCGTGCGTCACGCCGCAACGTGAGAAATGCATGTATGTACAAGTATCACACTTGTACGTGCATTTCTAAATTACATATTGTGGAATTGACATATGTCACTTATATGACGTCTCACGCAATTGAAGTCTGTCAATTCAATACAAAGGTAATGGTATAACATTGTAGGTAGGTATTGGAATAGGGAATATGCTAATTAAACCATATTTGTTTTCTAGAGCTTCCGTAGCCTAGCGGGTAAGTTCACACTCGAGAGGGTGCAGGTACAAACACCGGTGGGGGCGTGTACCAATAAGCTTGATTATGATTTTCCGATCTCAAGTGCAAAATGCGGATGCTCATTGCCATGGGAGAACTATGCGACGGCACGAATGGAATGAATTTCGTTTACTGGTAGCCCAACTTTCCTAATCCCCTATCCCTATTCCCATGCCCTATTCCCTCATAAAGAACGATAACGCGCTTGCAACTCTTAGGATGCCACGAGTATCCATGGGTGATGGCAGTTCCTTGCCATCTTCCCGGCTGATCGCTTGCCACCTAAATATTAAAAAATGAAATCAAAATTATTACTATTATAGTGGGCTAAAAGATATACAGAAAGACAAAAAAAATCTGAATGCTATTGAGAATTGAGTAAGATGCATTCGCTCAAGATAGCCGGTATGGTTCATTCACCCTCGGTCAAAAAAAATTCAGCCAATCGCGGTTTGTATACTTTAACAAATGGTTACTGAACTATACCGCCAATCTTAAACGAAAAGACAATAGTGATTTAAGTTTTCTACCTATCTCATTCTTTCAAAACGTAATTTAGTATTAACTTTGATGTCAAGATTAATATCGGATCTCTCTTTTTAACTGTCTTTTAAAGGATTGTAATTTTGTTGTTTTCAATTCTATCAAAAAACTAATTGGACTACATCGTTTTTCAATAACGATAGATTTATTTAAACAAATAATAAAAAATCATGCATATTCTCTTTTCTAACTTAAGAATCTTTCAAGCCATTCTACCTATAATCCATTTTTCCATGTTATAAACCGAAAAGTGTGTTTGTTTGTATCCTTCGAAGGCTTCAAGCCCTCTCGAAGCAACCAGTCTACTCGATTTTTGGCAGGGACTTAGTTCAAGGGATAGTGAGTAACATAGGCCGCTATTGATCTTCGTAAAACATCACGTTTCTAAAAAATACAGTTGTGACAAAAACCAATAAAAAAAGCTAAAAAAAAAATTGCAGATATCAACACCCAAAAGCGAAGCCGCAGGTGAAAGGTAGTAATGAATACTTCTCTATTTTTCAGACAATCACCGAAATAAAGGTAAGTGTTTTATAATCTCAAATTTCTGTTTAAATGGGTTCTCAGAAAGTCAGTTTCCCCTTCGCCCCCAGTCGAGCGGCTGTTAAACGATTGTTCTAAATAACGATGGACACTTACATTTAATTGTATGTCTTATATTGTAACGATACTCCTGAGTGCCAATTATGAGTGGATCCAAAGTGTTTATGGTGATTCGAGAATAAAAAGCGATCGTTATCATAAATGTATTTGATAATGCAATGATCAAAAAGATTTTGAGCATAATTTAGCAGGATAGAATCATAACGAATGAATACATTTGTGATTTAACGTGAGTACAATATGCAGTCTTTTAGTACAGTTTAAAAATTATTGCTATTATGATGTCGCCCAATCTAACCAGCGGCGGTCCACTCACAAGACGTGCATCTACCCGGTGGATCAGGGGGTGGCAAACATTTGAACTAAGAATGTTAGTTTTTATTTCTTTTGTATTTGTTATGTTTTTTTAAATGTTATGTTGTTTTGTATGGGCAGTTTACCTGAATTAAAAGTATTTTATTTTATTAATTTATTTATTTCTTATTAACCCTCTGTCGAAAAAAATCACATTTCTATACAAACCGCGATTGTCAACAAAAAAATGACGAGACAAGACACAAGACAGTTTCATCGCTTACAGATAGTCTATCCACAGCTTTATTTAACAGGTGTTGTATGGAGAATCTGTCAAAAGAGTTATGGATAGCCTACCAGAAAATTTATCAGTAAGCGGTGAAACAGGCCCTTAATAACGGTTTGCATATAATAGCGAATACCAAATTTTTTGACAGAGGTTACTCAACTACTAGAGTCTGTCCTCCTCGCATACATACAAATATTTAAGGTTTATATATAGGCTAGAGGGGTAATTTTAACTTCTTATAAATCGGTCAAAACATTAATCACATTAGTCAAAAAAATATATGTTATAGAATGATCTTTATTCTTTCATTACTAGCGAGGATTTTCCTTAAGCTTCTAGTTAATCAGAAAAAAATGTACCGTGGACATCGATTTTTTGTAAAAAACTGTATTAACTACAAAGTAACCAGTAAAGTTGAACGATTTTTTTAAACAGTCCGTTAGCGGGGGGAGATAACACTTTAGGGTTTAGTTGTGTCCCTTATTTAGAGCTCATTGCACAATCACGCTAAAAGCAACAATAAATGTTCTGTGATTTGTAAGAGTCAGTGACATGAGTTAGGGTACATAATATTATTATTAGAAAAAAATTATAGGACACCTAGAGGCGCAGTGGTAGAGCGCTTTGGTAGCTAACGCCGGTGGTCGCGGGTTCGAATCCCGCCGACGGAATAAAAAATTTTTTCAATGTTCCTGGGATTAAATTTGTGTATTATAGATTAAAAAATGTGTAGAGTACAAAAGTATTAAATATATTTCCATTGTGTGGTACCTGTAACGCAAGTCCCTTGGATACTTAGCACGGGGCCAGATTGACGTGGTGTCAAGTGTCCATAGATATTATATTATTATTATTATTAATAAAAAAATTAGTATATTCTCGAAGGTTGCAAAAATGATAGTTATCCGCTTCTTCCACTTATGTCTTCAATTACGAGTAAAGTATTTTAATTCAGTCTTTGTATCAATCAACCATTCAATATTTGTTATACTTTATTTAATACTAATATTATAAATGCTATTATTCTTATTAATAATAATAATAATAATATTAATAACTAGTGTCTCTTTTTTAGTCGCTACTTTAAGGACTATATTAAAAAATCAATCTGTCTCCATTGTTATTCAATAAAGATATTTAGCAATTTAAAAAAATCATGAACCATCTCAGCTGAATAGCTGTTCATAGCCTCAGCCCGAACTATTTAGTTCCGAAGCATTTGACCTATGAACGGGGAGCTATAGAGCCATTCCCCTCAGTTTCCTTTTACGGTAATTGCTAACAGCCTTCTGCGAAAAACCCGCCTTTGATTGTTGAAAAACGTATTATTGAACTATTACCGAAATCAAAACATTTGCGAAATTAGCCTGTTCTGTTTAGCTCTGGTTTTAAAGACAGAATCCCTTTGAGATCATTTAAGTCAACATTTTATTTTTTACAGATACTTCGAGTTATATTGTAGTTAGCTTTAGCTTATAGCCTCCGAATGAACACTATATTTATTAGATTGATAGCTAGCAAGCTTTAAACTTCGTTTCACTTTTTTCACAGATAAGGCTGGGCACATACATCCAAAACGCCTGTATGAATTCAGTTTATGAAAAATTCAATATTTTAAAAAATCTGTATATTGTGGTGCATACTTCTATTATACGATTTTCCGGTCTTCGTAAATGAATAACTGAATTCAGCTTTAAAATTCGGTAGCTATTCCAGATGTGTGTAGTTAGTATTGTGGCGGTATCCACATTAAGCGTAATAATCCTGCATCGCGCTATCGAAGTTTTCGAAACACGGCGGTCTATATACACCGGCTGAAATGCATCACGTGGGCTTCGGCCTGACGGAGTATAACACCTCTCTCGGTCGGAAGATCTTCCTTTGGCCACCACGTTCATATCCCACAGTATAAAGCGTTTTCACAACACCTGACCCGATATTGGTGTCAGGCACTGATAACCCATAGAAGTCATGTGCTGATCTAACAAAGTGACAGACAGTAAACATTTCATAAATTTAATCGACTTCGACATTGGATTAGTGTTCGACGCCGATATCGGATCGGATTATATAAAAAAGCTCTTGACCTTAAACAAAAGCCATGTAACCACCCACATATAAAATTTCACCCAGGAGACTGCTTTCTACGCCAGACAGTGTCATCCACAAGTCAAACTATTGATTTGAATTATTGGCCGTGTTCAGTAACGTTTTTCAACGCATGCGCAGTGAAATTTTTAAACTACGCAGACCATAGAGTAAGAGTCTGCGCAGTTTAAAATTCATAGATAAAATTTCACAGCGCATGCGTCAAAAAACGCTATCGAACACGGCCAATATTTGGGCCCAGTTTCCTGTCTGTCATTAATGCTTCGTTCATTGAAAATTTTGTAATGAACAATCTTTTCTTTACAAAACTTTCAAAAAATTTAAAATTTTGAAAAGAACAAATCGAGCATAAAACCGAATATTTTTGGATGAGACCAGCTAAGTGGCATATTGTTCGATGTATCAACGCTGGTACAATATTATTGTATAATATTGACGCTTGTTGTGTTTGTATGCCCGTCCAGAGATTTACGAAGGGAAAGACACGGCATGGCGATTTTGTAAAAGGTTTTTAGTTGCGGTCGAGGATCGACTCCATTCTGTAGGTTAGTTCACGTTTCACATTGCCACTAGATTTGCCCGATTCGCTCGCATTTAGAAGTATTTTCATGGAATCTTTCAAATGTCTTTTATGATTCATGGAATCATTCTGTGGGTTAGTTCCGTAAGAACACCAGTACATTGACGTTTTACATTGTCACTAGATTTGCCCGATTCGCTTACGTTAAGAAGTATTTTCGTGGAATCTTTCATCCCCTTTGGTGTAAAAGTTATTAAAATCCTTCCTTAGCCTTGCATACCGGATTCAGTCCAGTGGCTTGGGCTGCGTTTTGGTAGATTTAAGTATTGCTAATTTAATTACCTTAGTTGTGTTCAAATTTTCAATCACGCAAATCCTTCATTGCGCATGTCACAATCACGTCAGACATCAGACGTCAAGATATATTCAACTTCTGTGACTTTGACGTGACATAATTTTGACATGCACAAGAAAGGATTTCGGCTACTAGTCTTTTACCACAACCGTAAAGCGGAAAACATAATGAACATTCGCGACTTACGGACGCGAGTGACGGCCGCGATCTAGACAATAATTGTACATGGAAGCTATAAAGCTCATAAGGCGTAAGTCGTGGACGTTGTGTATGGGCTCTCAGCCACGTCTGACGTCAGGCGTGGACGTTTTTGCATGGGCTGTCGGCCGCGTCCGATCTGTTTCAGATTATTTTCAGCTTTACGATATATTTCTTTTTATTTATCACGTCATTAATATTGCTTTTAATAATTTGTATCTTTGCGGTCGCCATAATTATTTAATGGACATTTCTATACGTTTCAAAGTACGTGCTTGATGTTATCTATTCAATATCTCCATATCGTAGTTATTCAGACCACATTCAAAACAAACGGTAATCCACCAACAATGCCATACAATTATTTCAACTGAGTCAAATAATAAAAAAAAATAAAACAATACCTAGCTTTCAAATCAATCGTTGATATAAAAAAAAAAAAAACAAGTTAAGGAATACATATATCGGGAGACTGATATTTTTCTAAAGAAGGAGGCTAAAATAAATTTATTTTTATTCATGTATTTTCTAAGTTTAAAAAAGATAAAAGTGTAAATAGAATATTAATAAAGTTTATTTTAAATTAATAATAGTAACTCTAGCTGTTGTCCGCAACTTCGTCCGTGTGGTAATTGTACGGTTTTAAGTCATGTTCATCAATCTTTCATCCAGCAGCCACCTCTTTAGTCGTCTGGGAGCTTGTACAGTTAAAACCGTACAGTAACTTTTCTCTAAAATTTTTTACCGATTTTTTTTGCACTCACGGAGCCCGAGACTTTTCCGACGAATGCAAAACTGTCGAAATCGGTTCGTGCGTTCTGGAGTTATATCGTCAAGGAGGAAAACCCGACTTATTTTTACATATTTGAAAAGATAAATAATATATAACAGGGTGTAACAGAAGCAAGATATAACACTTTAGGGTGTGTACTGTATATGTATTATATAGAGTTTACGGAGAAAGTCAGGGCTGTAAGCTAATTTTTTTTATTTGTATGGGTATGGGTAGCTTATCCATCTCGCTTGGGCCCTTGCCCGTACAAATCACAAAAAACTTCAGCGCTGCTACTTTCATAGTGATGTCTATATTATTAGGAACACATACAAGTTAATATGTTCTTTCTTTTATATATTGCATTCGTGTACTTGTGGCGTGGTGTAAAGCATGTCAAATATTTTATTATTCTTATTATACACACCCTAAAGTTTAATTATCATTTACTTTCATGACACTGTATAACGAAAAAAAAATTATTACTGTGATTAAAATACTCTCGTACTTTGTCTCGCTCGACCAAACTATAGCAATTCGAATTCTAATCCATTGCAATCGGTTCAAAAGTCAATAAAACACAATTTAACAGTCTAGAATCCAGATTCATCTTAGCGCCAACGAATACCGAACAGTGTAGACTCGTTTAGAGAAAATACGATTAAATTAAATTTCCGCTGGCAGTCTCAAAGGGCCTTTCGATGCCCGCAATTTCTTAGCCTCTGCAAGGTCCAATCTATACGATTTTATATTAAAAATAGTTTTAAACTCTCCTCCTTTATATTTCCTATTTACGGTCGCTTGTCGGTTAGTGCTTTATATAGAGCGAAAGAACTTGAAGCTCGCAAGGGAAGATGCGTGTAAAACAAAGTTTATTGAATGCAAATTATTATGATAGTGGGCTAAAAGATGTACAGAGTGACCAAATACCTATAAATTTTGTCGTGAAATAAGGAAGTTATTAGCGATTTAAGTTTTCTCAAAACGTAATTTAGTATGAACTTTGTATGCAGCTTATAGACATTGACGTCACACTCTTTCTGACTACTTCAAAGGCTTGTAACTTCGTTGTTTTCAATTTTATCAAAAAACTGATTGGACTACATCGTTTTTCAATAACGATGTAGTCCAATCAGTTACGTTTAAAGAAGGAAAAGAAATCATGCGTATTTCCTATTGTATGAGGCCTTTTTTTTTTTTTTTTTTTTTTTTTTTTTTTTTTTTTTTTTTTTTTTTTTTTTTTTAATTTTTTAAAAAAAATTTTTA
>JAOTAV010094118.1:0-35748 GCA_026546445.1 Cyclargus thomasi | reverse complement strand
AGCTCAGGTACACAATATAAAGTAGTGCATCATTTCTACGCTAAGGCGGTACGAAGTTCGCCGGGTCAGCTAGTATTCTTATATAATACTACACTTTATTACTGGTCAACACGTTTGTTATTAGAAATAACGAGAAGAACAATATTTTGTTAGTAGACCTCAACAAAAAATCAATAATCGAAAAAAAAGTAGAAAGCAGTATTTGGTTCTTAACCGTCGATATATTACCGTTAGCATCGCTAGGTGGCGCTGTACGAATACCATATAAAATCTTTGTAAACGCGAAACGCGCTCACGTTCGAATGTGAAAAGAAAAACTCGCACACGCCACTCTGTTTATCGCGATTTTTCTGTGTTTTATTTCTCCCGTCGAGCCCGTCCATTCGTGCCGAAGGGTGGCTCTCCCACGTGAAAATCTCATCTATATGCCCGTATATTATATATTTAAATGACGTATTTCACGCGAACAATAAGTGGCACAGGGCGTCGGTAAATATAGCCCTCGATCCCGGTTAGTTCGATCTGCGCTACTTAACCGACCGGTTACTAGACACGGTCAAATTGAACTAGATTATTGTAAGTGGATTATGTGAACGTGGGTGGTGTGAAACTGGGTAAATATTGTTAGGGACTCTTGTAGTTTGTGAGCTGGCGTGAAACAGCGTTGCGCTTTGTACCGTTCATTGAGTGAGTTTACCGGACTGCCGTCCTCAAGCTGAAATGCCGCTATGTATAAAAAGTACTTTTCGAGTTATGAGCAAAAACGTCGCAGTTTTTCTATGGGCTTGGTACTTCGTAAGGCCAATATTAATTTCAATAACTCGATGACTGTAAAAGCTACAAAAATTTTGGTAATACACGTCGATAGAGCTTTTTCTTCTGATTATGATGTCATCAAAATGTCAAAAACGACTAGAAGTTGGTTAACGGCATTTAAGCTTGAGGACGGCAGCGGAGGACTTGGGGCTTCATTCCCTATCCCTATTCCCGTAACATATTCCCTCATTGAAAAGGCAACAACGCACTTATAATTCTTCTAATATTACAATGTGTCTTGGGCTGTTGCTTTATACTCGTATCAAGTGACCCGTCCTCTTCTCTAAATTCCTAAAAAAGTGAACGATGTCAGGTTTTGTAATGGAAAAAAGAAAATATCCTTACATTTTAGAGCTTCAACATTATGTTTTGAAGTTGCAGAATACGCTCTCTTCTTGAAGGTTTACAGGTCGTAGCGGTCCGGAAATACTGCTGGTAATAGTTCATTCCAGAGTTTTACTGTGCGTGGCAGAGAGTTACCCAAAAATCGGTGATAATTTTTTCGCGTAGGTCGATGGCGATTGCAGGTGCAATGATTCCGAACAATTCCTCTGAGCACTCACTACGATAAAGTCTTAATATAATAAAATAACATTGTCTGCAAAACATTTTCTAAAAAACACAACCAAACGACACTTTATATTTTTAACAACGCTCTTGGCCCCGTATTCTGACCAGTTTTCTTATATTATGTTTGTCTGTCTCCAGGAGGTGCGCGCGGAGCGTGACGTCCTGCAGGCGCGCATGTCGGAGCAGGCGCTGCGGCTATCGTCGCTGTCCGCGCGCCTGCAGCGGCAGCGCGCCGAGTCGGACGCGCTCACGCACGCCACCAGCAGCGCGCTCAGCGTACAGCTCAGCGACGCGCACGCAGAGGTACGTGCACGCCCGTATAGGTGGAGGGAGAGCTTCAAATTAACCTAAAAATTCTGTTTCTACGTTCTAGGTAGATCTTTAAATAAATAAACAATCGTGCATTGGTGCACTTATACAATACATTTAGGGGGCGGCAAAATTTCATAAAAAATAATAAAATATTCTAAATATTAGACCATCTCATATATCTAACACAACTATGAATTCAAAGCCATAAAAAAGCGTGGAATATTTCATTACTTATTCTGTGACGAAATTCTAGTAATTCCGTACCTACGTGCGTATTTGCTAAATAATAACGATTCTTGCCGAAAAAAATTCAAACTTAAATCGTGTCCACACTGCGATTTTTTTACTACGCTACTTAACTATAATGTAACACATTGAATTATATGAGAACACCTGCAGAAAAAGACACAAAAAATTGTATGAAAAAATCGCGCGAATAATAATATTTAAATTAATAAATAAATAAAAATCGGTCTTAATGTTTTTTTAAAAATTGTACGATTAGATTGAAACACCTAAATAAGGGGGAGGCAAAATTACCCTAGGGGGCGGCAAGATTGCCCTGCCCCCCGGCCCTCGATACCCACGCTGGGGCACTGCGTTCGTCACCATGTTAAGTTTGATGGATTTCTCGTTTTTATGGCAACTTATTATCCCACAATCTACATAGACTTAATAGCACTAAATTTTGTTTCAGGTGCAAAGATTGAAAGAAGAGCTCGAGTCAAAAGACAAGCAACTGGCCCGCCTCAAACAGAGCGCGGAGGAAAGGGACAGGTGTCATGAGAAACATCAGCCGCTGTATGGCAACTTGTGTAAGTTTGTGTTAAGTTGTTTGTTCCGTGGGAGAGCCATGCTTTGGCACAAATGGGCCGGCTCGACCGGAGTGATACCACGGCCTCACAGAAAACTAGTGTGAAACAGCGTTATGCTGTGTTTCGTTTAGTGAGTGTGTTTATCGGTGACACGACTTAAGGGAAAAAGCTGAAGAGTAATGTTAAATGTAAATGTTTGTTTTGATTTTAAAAGTAGGTACAGTACTTCGTTAAATCCTACAACTTTTAATATTACTAGAGGTCGCCCTGTGGCCGAAATCCAACCACAAATATTTAAATAAAAGATATGTATGATACGAAAAAATATGTAAGATAAAAGCATATTCAAAAGTAATATAAATATATATATATATATATATATTTATATTCTTTGACCTTGAAACATTAATAAAGCTTTTCATTCATTGTAGGTAATCCCAAAGACAAAGTTGTAATATTAGAGAAGGCGCTGTCGGAGGCTCAGTCCAAGGTAGCTGAGCTGGAGGAGATGGCTCAAGCCCTGGAGATGGAGAAGGAAGCCCTTGAAGCCACGGTGCGGGACCAGCAGCGAGCTATAGCTGATAAGGAAGAGCAGCTTAATGAGATCATGGGTGAGTTGATAGGGTTTAGGGATTTCTCAGTGACCTAAATAATAAAGTTTAATTTTTAAACTATAGACCTGTTTCACTGCTTACTGTTAAAGTTTCCGTTAGGCTATCGACAACTTTTTTGACAGGTTCTCCATACAAAATCTGTCAAACAAAAGTTTCATCTGTCAAATAAACAGACTATCTGTAAGCGGAGAAATGGGCCCTTAGAATGACAAGTTATCGGCAGTTCGGTAACAAACACTAAATCTGTCATAGCTAGCTCAACTCAACACGCAATCGACGCATAAATTTGATGCGCAGTTGCGAATTAATGTCGAGTTGGAATACCTCCAAATCTTAGGGTAAATAGGTTAACCACCCGAGACCGACTAGACCGACTAATATAACCTGTGACTCATTGCAGCTCTCAAATTGGAGGAGGAAGATAAGGAAAGGAGTGAAGTTGAAGCGAAAGCTTCCGCAAGGACTCTCAGTGATATCGTCTCAATATCGGAGTACGATGAAGACTTACAGATGAGGCGGGCCGAGGTCAAGAATCACAGTACCAGCTTCACCCAGCCGGATAAACTCGCGTTGAACAAGACCCTGCCTCCCGACGCTCAACCCAACATGAGCTCACTCCACGCTGAGTTCGTTGATCACTTCGACTTCAAAGACGTCACCCCTCACGCCGATTCCCTCCCTGTATACCTCACGTCCACACAAAACAGAGAAGTCTACAAGAGAAGCGCCAACGAAATGACGGCCATCGGCAGCGCTGAAAAGGACAGCTTCAAGATACCAGACAACTGCTCCATATACCCCAACAGAGATATCAGTGATAGTAAAAACATCAGCGTCGAACCGAAGAAAATCAACTTCAGTCTAGAACCGTCTGACAACAAAACTCACGAAGAAGAGTTTCCGTCGCTACAGGAGCTGGGCATAACGCTGGACATGAAAAGAGAGAACTTCCCCAGCATACTGACGCAGCTGAAACAGGAGATCAACAGAGCGAAGTCGGAGTTACAGACGTATAAGTCACAGTTGAAAAACGCAGAAGAACAGCTCTGCGAATTCCCAGCTCTTAAAAAGGAAGTCGAGGAGCTGAAGACGCTACTAGACAATACGGTAGCGACAATGGAAAACGATAAGAAGTTCTACGAAAACCAGTTGGAGAGTTTTTCTGTGAATAAGAAGCTGCTGGAGCAAAGACTGACGGAGTTAACGCGGGAGACGGGAGAGAAGTCAAAGGACTTGCATCTACTGAAGGAGGATATCCTCCGACGGGAAAATATGATACTGGAACTAGCGAAGGAGAAACGCAACCTGGCCAGCAAGATAGCAGCTCTAGAATCCAGAATAGAAGAGTTGCAAAGTAAAAATGTAGTTTATGAAAAATATGAAATTGAAAATAAGCAAATGAAAGAGAAAGTGAATGACCTAAATAAATTAGAACAGTTAGTTACGGAGAAGAATCAGCAGATTGACAGTCTCAATCAGCACTTGGATAGATTGGACGACTTGCAGAGACGGCTCAATGACAAAAATGAGGAACTAGAAAGCGTTAAAGAGGCGCTAGAGGAAAAAACAAATGAACTACAACAGTTACAAGACTCAATCAGCGAGTTAAATAGAGACATAGCAAAAGTAATCGAAGAGAACGACCAGCTCAGCTATCAGAACAACGATCTGAAATTAAAACTTAGTAAAATAGAAAAAGAGCAAGAAAACGCTTCTTTGAAATTGCAGAAGAGTGACAATGAAGTAGAAAGACTGAATTCGCTGAATAGTGAATTGACAACAAGAATAGACGAAATGAAACAGCTAAATCAGAGTCTCAAAGATAAGGAAATAGAAATAGAAATATTACACGAAGATATGGACGTGTACCACAATGAAATAGCGTTGTTAAAGGAGCAATTGAAAATGATATCAAGAAGTCCCTCGCCAAGAACTAAAGTGGAGGACAAAATGTCGTCGGACCGTCAGGCCGCTAATGATAAGAAACAGCTAGTGAAGATTAAGAAGCAGATATCACATCTGCAACATGAATTGGACTTTAACAAGAAAGACTTAAATGATAAGGTACGTAATATCACATTTTTAATATATTCTGTTGTAAATAAGTTATTTTAATAGATCAAAAATTTTTAAATGTTAGTTCTATAGATATCACAAAATAACTACTAAAATGAGTCTTAACATATATTTTAGTAACACAGCTATGTCTTTGAAATCAATCTCGATTAACATTTAAACAGATTTTACGCAAATTTTGTGTATGTTATAATTTTCTGTATCTTTTTTATGTTATAATTTAATAATATGTCGTTTTTTCAGGCCTTCGAGTTGGCAAAGGCGAAGTTAGATTTGACGGAGATGAAAGGTAATTTGAGTCAAGCTACCAAAACCATATCTGAGAAGGACGCTCACAACATCGAGCTACTGCAACAGGCTGACAGCATGCAAGTGGAGATAAAGAAGCTCAAAGCTGAGAAGCAACAGCTTAGCGAGCAGTTGGCGGTAGTTGTTGCTAGGTATAAAACCGATGATTTATAAAATTTTACTTTTTTTTTATACAAGTAAAATCCTATGTGCTTATTCAGAAAACCAGCCAGCTACATGCCAAATTTTATCTAAATCGGACCAGCCGTTTAAGCGTGACAAACATAAACTCACTCAACTTTTGCATATATAATATTAGTGTATAAAATGTAGCGAGTAGTTATTATAATCTATATTGTGATGTTTCCAGGCTAAGAGAAGAATCGAACGTGACAGAATTAAAAGAAAAGCTTCGAGCAAAATCAGAGAGGTGTCAAGAGTTGGAAGTCCAGTTGATGAGCGCGAGAGAACTCGTAGATAGTCATCGACAGTTGGAAATAGACATGCACAGGACACTAGCAGACAGACAGATACACAGTAATAGAGAGTTAACTGACAGACAAACCGAGTTACTCGGCTATAGAGAGTTGACGGGCAGACAGACCGAGTTACTCGGTCATAGGGAGTTGACGGACAGGCAGACCGAGTTACTCGGTCATAGAGAGTTAACTGACAGGCAGACAGAGATACGGTCACGGTCACCGACGGCGGAGCTGGAGCAGGCAGTGAGGGCGCAGCTGGACTACTCCCACGCGTTGGATCATCAGATTGTTGAGCATGTGAGTTTATAGACTAGCAGACTGTGTTCTATCGATCTTGGTTTGGTTTGTGAATCTAGGGGTCTGTATACTTCTTACTTTGTGCATAGCTCATATGGTACTGTTTGAAAAATTTTATGAAATCATATCTGCAAAAAACGCAATCCAAAATATGCTTGTCGTATAGTTTTTATTTATTTTTGCCATGTGTTATTAAAACATACTGTAATAAGGCTGTTTAATTATTTCAGATTTTGTCGGCTAACAGCGATGATCGAGATGATATTCCGCGTCTGGCACTTGATACGTCCAGGTAATTATTTATAACCATTACATTACATTTTCTAAAAGATAATATTCAATTTTCAACAACAGTTATTGATTTAGAATTTAAAAAAACTACTATTGGATATATATCCAATAGTTTAAGTTTAAGCCTGAAAAGCTTGTAATATTAGTAAGATGTAAAACAGAATTACTGTAGTACACAGGAGACACACTTTCTCATTTACGAACTTGAAAGACATGGACAAAATGTAAATACAAAATCGCAAAAGAAATTAATAGATTTTTTTAAAGTAGGTAACTATTCATATTAAATATTTATGCTCATCTAAGTTTCTGTCGATTTCATAAATAATAATCATTCTATTTTATTTCTTATTATTACTGATAGATTTACCATATCTAAAAGACCTCTCTAAGTGAGACAGTATCTCTGTAAGCCAGAAACTGGGGTTGCTAAGAAACCTCGATACGAGAAAAAGAAATGGCGGTCCCTCGAGCTCTCTCTTATCCAGGTTTGACTGTATTAGTATGTAAGCATGGATTATATTTTTATATGATGATGTAATATATTGCATCAGTTCTAGCTCGGTACAGTCTACGTCGTCGGAGCGGTACGCGCGTCTCCGCGCGGACAGCGACAAGCTGCAGCTGCAGGTTAACAACCTCGAGTGCCGGCTGAGAGACAAAGACGCGCTCATCACCGAACTAAATAGGTACAGTCAAATGAATTAGAATAGAATGGTTATTTATTTGCAGCTACATAAACTAAGTTACAAAGTATACAATGGCCTTCCATTTGTCACATTCTATGACGTCACAGCCGTCCCAAGTGGCATATACTATAATAATATTTCAAATTATAAAAGTAACTACAAATTTAATTTAATTTTTAAAATAAATCCATTTTAATTAATGAATAAACATTTAAATAGACCATTTACATTTGATAAATTATTCATAATATATATATATATATATAACATTATAAGACATACATTTAAAAAAAGAAGGCGAAGTAGATGTTAAATAAGTGTCAAAACATTAACGCCAGCAACTTTTGTATTTGTAAAATTATTGTTTTGATAATTATCATATTAAGTTATTTATCCTAGCTTCTAAAAAATAATACACAAGGAAAATAATATATTATACAAAGTGTTATAAAAATTAAGTTGGCACAAGTGGTCATTGAATTTACTAGAATAATAGAGTCAATGACCGCTTAGATCAACGGCCCTAGTCCGGAAATGCTTTAACATATGCAGTTTTTTTAAAGCAACTTTAGCAAAACCTTAACATATAAAGATTCTCGTATTTTGTCGCAGGGTGCGCGATCAGCTGTCGTCGGATTTGCAATGCGCGGCGCTGCGCTACGAGGCCGAGCGGGACAACTCTGCCCGACTCGCGTTATTGCTCGATTCGCAGAAGGTACTTATGTCATTAGTTGACTTACTAAATGGAGCCCGTTACTCCTTTGCGCCAAAATTCGCTCATCGCGCGGGAACCGTACATTTTTCTTACCTTACCCGGAACTCAAAGTATCCATGCCAAACTTCGGCAAAATCGGTTTGGGCGTAAAGAGATAACAGACAGGTAGACCGACACACTTTCACATTTATAATATATTTTTTTAATTAATTGAGTATGGAAATGTGGATGTTAATGTTGGATCAGTATCACCATTCACTATCATAGCTTAGTTTTAGTTTGAGCGTCCGTGGCCTAGTAGTAAGACCTTTGGTTCGCACTCGAGAGAGGGCAGGTTCACACCCGGGTGGAGGTTTGTATCGATGAGACATTTTCCAATCTCAAGTACCCTGCGTCAGCACGAATGGGCCGGTTTGACAGCAATGATACCACGGTCTCTCCGAAAACTTGCGTGAAACGGCGTTGTGCTGTGTTTCGTTCAGTGAGTAAGTTTACCGGTGGCCCAACTGCCCTAGTCCCCTATCCCTATTCCCATTTCCTATTTCCCATGATTTTGTGTGTGATAAAGCTAATTAAATTTTTTCACTAATAAGAAACATACACAGATATTATAAAATAAGTAACTCGTATTCAAACAGACATTCCGTTATGATATTTTATGCCAATAATCTAATTCCCAGGAGTCATCGGCGGCGCAACATGAGCAGGACTCTAACGTGATATCGCTGCTGCAGCGGCGGCTCGAGAGCGCCATGCGGTGTGACGAGCGCGCGCCGCCGATCAGCCCGCCACGACGCGCCGCACACGACGGGCGCGCTGAGGTGCGTGCGCGCTAAAATTGTCCATATATATCTATGTCATTTTCAATGCATCAAAGAAGAACAAAAAACCGTTTAGCCTATACATTATACAATTTAATTTTAAACTAGACGATGTTCGCAATTGCGTTGCGCCTAAATTGTTTATCGGGCGGGAACCGTTGGATTGAAATGGATTTTGGTTAATTTTTTTTTTATCGATTATATAGTGCAAATAACGTTCACGGCCTATTGGCTACTTTTTGTTGCTGTATATAAGCTAACGTTAAGTCCGATCGCACATTATCGGAATTTCTAATCAGCGAATTCGGCTTAAAGTTGAGGGTGTTGTATAAAGGCAAACTTATATTTTTTATTATATAGGCCGAATGGAGCCAACTGCGCAGCTCCGTATCGGTGCTGCGTGCTCAGCTGGAGGCGGAGCGGCGACGGTGCGGCGATGTGCGGGCGCAGTTGGACACGGCGCGTGCGCACGCCGAGCGGGACGCCAGAGCGCGCGACGCCGTACTAGCCGCGCTACGGGCTGAAGTTGCTGAACTAAGAAGGTGAGGTTATTAAAAATAAGTCGGGTTTTCCTCCCTGACGCTATAACCTCAGAACGCACGAACCGATTTTCAAGGTTTTGCATTCGTTGGAAAGATTTTAGGTTCCGTGAGGTTTTTAGCAAAGAAAATTCAGGAAAAAATTCATGAAAAAGCAGGGAAATAATATTTCTCATCTTTATTTCCACGTAGACGGAGTCGCGGTCAATAGATAGTCTTTAATAATATATAATGGCTCCTCTTCATAATTGACGATAACACGCGGACACGATATTGTGTCAGAACGTGTGCGCGTGCGAATCGCATCGCACGCGCACCTCGCGTATCGCGTGTAAATACCGCGTATTTGGTTTTAGATTATTTTACAGGAGCAAGAAAAAACATGATATTTTGGGCGTTTTCATTTGGTTTCGATAGCAATCAGGTGAGATCTAATATCAGTCAATAGGCGTTTAGAGTCGGCTGGCACGATGTTTAAATTTTGCGCGTTTTGCTGTTACGCGGTCTTTACAAACTGCTCTTACGCGGTTTCGTACGCGCAGCGACGATATACGAACCTGTCCGTCGATATTTACTTATATTTGCCTTAGTGTCTGTACACACGATCAAATTTTTCATACAACATGTCAATGATACGTCATCTTTGAGCGGGATGCTACTATACTCACGGCCCAGCAAGCATCCAGCGATTCAATGAGTAATAATTTTTCAGAGACGACTTCTCGTTATACAAGTATGTCACATCTGCTACTTCGTGTAGTTATATCTATGGGAAATTAATTAGTTAATTTTTGTATGGTAAGATGTTGAATATGCAGCCTACTGAAAATCGTATAAATTATGCTCTATAATCTATTTTTAAAAGACAGTAGCGTAAGAAGGGACTAGACCGCAAGCAAAATGACAAATTGATTGAATTGATAATTGATAATGAACGCATGGTACTAGTTATCGACTTCTTCAAGAAATGGTCGTGGAGAATACTACGGATTATTACTATGCACTGAGATTACGCATTACAATGACCTCTTATACACGTATATAGTCTACATAATATAATTATTGTGCGTCGAAAGCAGACAGCAGTACCCCTTCAGCGCGCACCCCCGGTGCTTGGCAGAAAAAAGGTCACTTAACATTTAACACTTTCACTAAACACTAACACTAATCATTAATTAAAATGTAAGCAGGCCCCAAAGAATTCTAGTTAATTTACTTGGTGTTCAAAGTCTCGACTCCTCATAATATTTCATATTCTTTGGTGCTTTGGGCAAGCCCCTACACACATATGTAGATGACATTTTTGAAGGTCGGTCGGGAAGCTGGATCGTGAGTACAGCCTTTAGATTGGCGAGTTGACAAAGCACTATGACCGATTGTGTGCACGTTTACACGATGATTGTCTCGAATCCCGAAAACAGTGAACATCGACGATTATGAAGAGGCTCCATTAAATGGGAAAGTGCGTATGTTTTTTTTTTCTTCCTTTCACGCACAAACGAAGCCAACGATCGACATGATTTTCAGCATAGACTAAGTTAAAAGTAAGACTTGGAAAAATGTCGTATTCCCAAAGGAGGCTTACAAGAAAATTCGTAATTTTGCGAAGTTTTCGGCTTTCATAAAATTTTCGTTGCCTGTCTGCGATGGACTTCTCAACTAGATGACTGATTTTGACAGACAGACAGATGTCGAAGGGTCAGACAGACCGTATCCCGTTTTTACCTTTTGAGTACGGTACCCCAAAAAATAAATATCAATATAGTAATAATACAATTTCAGGTTAAAGCGCGAGTCGTGTGAGGAGCTGGCGCGATGTCGTGAGTTGCTGCGGGCGAGGACGCTAAATGATCGGGTCAGTTGATTATTTTCTATTCTCTATCTAAATTAGATATCAAACTTCAGATAGATAGATAAAGTCTTTATTGGTCACAAATTAATAGTGCGCAAATAGTGTATATTCACTTTAACAACTTAGCAGCGACTGACTGCAAAGCACGCCGCATTGAAAAACATACATATAAATTATATAAAACATACTATCAGTTACATAGTATGTACGAACATAGGGTCGCTACACTGTTCTGGCTTAAAAAACTGGCAATGCGTATCCCGAGCATTGAGTATTTTTTTTGAGTGCCCGCGTAGGTAATGAATTATACGATTTTATATTTGAAAAACAGGTAGACGGATCCAAGACGCCGAGGTTAGAGATGGAGAGTCCTGAACTAACGCGGCTCAAGGGCCGACCCACAGCCGAGGACAAGGACCAAGCTGTGAGTGCAATTAGTACTAGATAACACTAAGATAGCTAGATCAAATATCATCGGCCTTGGAAGAGCCATGCTTCTGACGGCCGGCTCGGCAGGCCTCACATAAAACTGGTGCGGAACTTAATATCATTGTAACAGCCATCGGAACTGTGAATGAATTATAAATTCACCTTTACTATTAGAAATAGGCGTGACGCGTGCGCTGCGCTTACTGCTGTGTTATCCAGCTATTACGCACCGCGCCCGTAGTCACTACGGGCGTGCCCGTACTGCGTCCAATGCCATAATCGCGTTACAAATTAAACTAAAACGTACTTTTTGCGAAAGACTTGCATAGTTGCAATACCTCACAGGTTTGAATCTTTTATAGCAAAATAAGTTTATTTGATCCTAATACAACATTTTCCTTTTTTATTAGCCTGCTAAGAATTAGTTATCTCTTACCTATGACGTCACTCAACAGATCCGCTTTCTGCAAGCCCGCTGCCTGCTACTGGAGAGCTGGCGCAAGGCGCTGGTGTGGCAGAAGCGCTACCTGCAGCGCATCATCGCGCCCTACCATAAAGTGGAGGCGCGTGTGCTGCCCCCGGTCGGGCGCTCGCCCCTAGCCCGCTTCCGGTGCGTATACACTCACATAAGCCTATGGAGTCAAACATGCATTTTCTTTTTTGCAATAAGGATTTGGCGCCTACTCGCCAAGATTTTATACTCAAAGCAGTTTATATCGAAGAACGGTTAAACTACCGAATATTATTTTATTAAACAATAATCATGATCGTCTGATTTAGTACGGGTGTGTGGTGTGTTGTGGCGGCGTTACGGCTGCGGTTCGTGGCGACGCGGCGCATGCGCACGCGAGCGGTCTCAACAGACGCGCTTTTGCGTGCACAGCAATGGTAATTGTATTTAATTTATATATTTTTTTGTTTTACGTGCTATGCTGTTCTACATACAACATACACTACTTTTTACTGCGGCAAAATTTTGTATTTATTTTTTCCTATTTTGCAGGTAACACATACCTGCAAAATAGGAAAAAATAAATACTAAATTTTGCCGCAGTAAAAAGTAGTGTATGTTGTATGTAGAACTTAGCATCTTAAGTTTAAGACGTTAGTATGACGTCTTACGGATTTCAATTTACCTAGTTATTTACAACGCACACGAAATTGCTTGTGTAGCACGTAGCTTTGCTTTTAGTCTTTCATGTGTTTTATTTATATCGCAAAACCATCTCAAAAGATGCCATACTTGTTTAAAATCACACAGCAATTATTTTCGTAGCCCGTCACCGCTGACGCCCCTGTCGCGCGAGATGACGTCATTCCGAGATGTGACATCATCGCGGCTGCGGCGCGACACGCTTGCGTTCTCACCCGCACTTGGCTATGGCACGTCAGGTACGCACACGCCCACATGTTTCTTTATTTTTATTGTCAATTTAAATGTACTTTTCCATATTTAGCGCAATATAGAAATACAAGGTAAAACAAAAGTAATAAAATATATTTTTTGTGTTTTCTATCGTGATAGCTGTGACTTTTACAGCTTATTACTATTAAAAGGCGATGCGCAAACGTTGTAAGCGAGAACATTTTTTGGTGATTTGTACGAGCAAATTTATGACACTGGGGCAACTGCCCAATCAAATGACAAACTAATGATTTCGCTTTTATTGCTGCTTCTACATACGCACCCTAAATTATTACACCTACTTTAGTTACACCCCGTATAAAGATTACTTTAAATTAAGGTAACAGTGCCGAAAGATCATTATATCATTTGTGTGAGCAAGCACTTCAGCGTCATGAATTTGTATGTATAAATTAAAAAAATCCTGCAACTTTCACAATTAACTCTATTTAGGGGACCCATACACACCCAAAAGTATTATTATCACAAAATTTTGTTCAATTCTGTATCGTTAAAGACTAATGTACCAAGTAATACAACATTAAAACGTGCCCTTGTTGTTTCAGGTGACATGCCACGCTCACCCTTAGCCGTAGACACGCCTCACAGAGAACCATTCCTTTTAAAGTGAGTACAAAACAATTTTATAAAATACCTCTTATAACTTTGTTCTTACGCAAGATGTTTCGGATTTGGAATTATAGGCCGAAATGGGATATAAACTTTATAAATCACGTGACATTTTACTTTTGAAATACATTTTTTCGCAAATTTCCGAAAGTCATAGAATAAAAGTTAATTAGAATGATCCTTGAGTCACGCCCTTGGGCTTATAATAACTTATTTGAAGCGTTCTGTATAAAATTATGTTTAGTACCCAAATATCAATTTTAAAATATAAAGATACAACTCATTACATTCGCCATTAAGATTGGTATTTACTTCATTTCTGTACGCTTTCAAGAATATAGATTTTATTTTAAAATTTTGTAATTATTTTAGCCCCGTCCGCGGCGAGACCTCTCGCAAGCTGTGCGTCAATCGCTGCCTCACGCACGCTATGGATGCCGCGCGTGATGTGCCCTGACCGCACGCCGACGTCACGTGACCGTACACCTAGACACGTGGACTTCACGTTAACGCCGCGCGGCCGCTAACGTGATCATCATGTGACTACGCACGGATGCCACGTGAGCGCTGCAAACGCATCACCTGATGCCGAGGCTCCGTGGACGCGTGCACGCACTGCGTGCGTGTGACGTCACATATCGTACAATGCGTGCTACACGATAAGACTGTCGATCAAACACAATAATGTTTTCTGTTGTAAATTAATTAGGCCGCGGCCGAGCATTTCTCCCGTAGCATTTCCCTAGATAAGTATTAGATTAGTGCCAAATGTTTTTATTTCTTAATTTATTTCGCCGGTAGTGCCGGGTCACTTTCCCCGCCTTCGTCTCGATATTTTTTATACTGTACATAACGTCTTGCCATAAGATACACGAGAGTACAAGTTAGGATAAGGTTCGCCATCGACAAATAGAATATTTATTTAGCGTAATAGATCTGATATAGATAATTTAGTTTTAGTTGCGGTCACAAGTTTACATTACGCGTTGGATGGATGACAATGCGTGTTTCGGGAAATTGCGGGATATGAGAGCCTAGGATTCTTTGAGTAGTATATATAATAAAGTGTACTTATGAATGTTTGTTATGTTGTCACTGTATGCGCTGTTTGTTTCAATACTTTCTAAGTTAGTGATAAACATCGGACCAAAAGTAATTAAGATTCATCACAACAATATCACCGTTGTCATCCCTTCCGAAAATAAAATTAGCCAGTAGGACGTAACTTTATTGTTAAAGTACATGACATTACAATTTATTATTAACGTAAAATTTATTTTAAAAGCTATTTAAAAATAGATTGATTTCGAATTTAATTGTAGAAAAGTATTACTAGTATAATTTAGGATAGCGGGCAGCGGGGGTCCCAGTGGGGCACTTTTATGCTCCAGGGGCACTTCGGGGCTCCGTGTGGGGCATACTCGGAGTGTCGAAGGCACTTCGGGGTCCCGCTCGCCCCGGCCGCAGTTTTAGTGACGACATCCGCCGACCACCCTCTACCATCTACACTCATCTCACCAAAGACTTAGCTGTAACTACTATAAGTTCTCGATCCCAACGACACGAACGAACAAAACGCCTCGGCTACAATCGGCCCCCTTCGGAAATGTTCGTTTTTTTTTTAATCTACTACCTAGGCATAGTTATGAAATTGTAAACTGTTTTGCCCTGTTGTCCTTTAGGCTGATTTGAGTCTCACGCCGACGGCACGCGTACGCCGCAGTCGGTCGGCGTGAGACTTGAACTCAGTTATTTTATGATGCTGTCTCCCTCTAATATCCGACGTCAGCCGAGTGTAGCCGGGCGGTCAGTACATAACGGTAGGAGGCGCGATCTTCTAGTCAAGTCGCCGGTGCCATATCGCTCTCTCACGGTGAACGCTGATGGAATATCGAAATAAATGATCTTTTTGTACCGCTGCGTTTCATTTTTTACCTGGAAAAAATAATATTTTTTTATATATAAAAATCTGTACAATTAATGAAGAGGTAAGTTGAAGGAACGGTTAACTAACATTTTGCATCATTCGATTCATTATTTCCGAGAAGGTTTTAATAAATCTTGTAATTTTGTGTTTTCATTATCTAGCTCGTAAATCCCCATTATTTTGATTTCAAAGCATTTTTCCGCTCCGGTTTTTAAAATCTTAGTTACCCGCTTCTTTCACTTATGTCTTCTAATCACAAACTGTATATATATCTGTCAAATGTAAACACATTTCACTGATCCATTTTTTTCTGTAGAAAAAAAATTAGAAACTATTTGTTATAAACATAGACCAATTACTTTAATTCTAATAATTCCTCTATGGTTTCAAGTAGGTAATGTTTTTATTAGCGCTAAAAATGGAAACGTACGTCTTTACTATAATATTATTTTTGCATTAAGTTTAGAGTGAGTCATTGACACAATATATATCTAAGACGAACCACGACATATCCAAACGAGCGTGATTTTGTAAGTCTTAAGTAGCAGAATTTCAGTCACGTTAATAGTTATTCATTCTAATTATAACTAAAAAAAAATACGCTCGTGTGTATCAAGTTGGAATTTCCTATAAAACCGATTTGATATGATAATTCTGCGACTTACGACTAGCAAAATTACTCTCGTGTGGCGTCACCCTAATCGTCATTATTCAATTTAGATGATGCTTATTGGCATATATACTTTACATTGTTCTTACTTGGTGAAATTTTCCTCTTGCAGGCCGTTCGCGGGTCCAGCTCTGACAAACTCCCGAGTCTCTTCTTTCACAATATTTGGAGCTAACTGCATCATACGTAGGACTTAAAAATTATTACTGACTCGAGACTGGCTTAGAATGCTTGTGTTTTGGACGCAGAAATTCGAAGTGATTCTAACTCTAGGAATAGTGTCAGTATTTCTGCCCTCGAGTGGCTTCATTTCTAAGCTAGTAATCTAAGTAAATTTATTGACAAACTAGTGTCAGATTAAATTTCAACTATCTTGCTGTCCTGGCTTCAAACACTATCCTTGCGTATCCCGGACATAAGCAACAAATATAATTACACTTAACTATGATAACTAAAGGTCGCCCTGTGGTCGAAATTCGACCACTTATGTTTCTCGATTCAATCACAGACTTCAATTTGGCATAAAGGTCTCGTTATCAGGCTATTAGATTTTATAAAAAAATCACAGGTTTCAACCATAAACAAAAGAGTATTTTGTGTATGATTATCGTGTAATGTAAAAGTATTGTAGTGTGCGTAGGGTTTCATAATAATATTGTGATTCCAGTTTCCACACTACCCCTCGATATCAACTATAACTGGGAATATACTTTTACGTCTTCGCGTCTTTCGTAAAAAGGAGTAAAAAGCATTCTGCTCCCGTATTAATATATAGATATCTTTGTGTGGGATGATTTATATATAATAAACAAGTGGCAGACTTACTTGAGGGAGTGTAACGCCGTCCCTCCTCTCGGCGTTCTGCGCGGGCGCCGCCGCTGGCAACTCCGGCAGAGAGATCCTCTGTAGCTTGCAGTACCGCTGCATCATACAAACGCGGCATTTTAAACGCAAACATAGAATAACATGGTGGAATCAGTTTGAAAACCGTAGTATTATGTATATATATAGGATACTGACGTCGCAAACGGCGAAAATGAAGGCAAAACTTTTGCTTTACTAACCAAACGTCAAAGACATTTAACACCACCTATTTAGGCGGCAATCACCGTTAATATTTTTTCCAAGTTTTAATGCGTCGTGCCAGCTTCAATACGCGCCGTTGGCTCCCCTTAGCGTATTTGACACCTCATTATATGTACGACGTCACAAACCCGTATCGCAGCGACTATCGGTCGCACGGGTCGGTCGTGCGTGCTGGCCTCAGCGTGCAGCGCGCGTGCTAACTGCAACACGCGGCGGTCGTCCGCGCGTCTCGCCCGCTCCGCCCGCGCGCCGTACCACTCGCGACGCGCCGCTAACTCCGCCGCCGTAGCGTCGGATACTTCCTTCTGTATAATAAAATGTAATGGTGGTTGTACGCGCTCGCCGAGACGACCGCCCGAGTGCGAGAGTGTAAATGGGTGCGTCAGCCTCGGGTAAAAGAGAGCTGTACTACCGCCATAATAATTGCACAAACTGGAAAGGGTACTGACTCCTAATCTGCTGGTAGAAAAGGGTGTGATGACACAAAGGGGCTGTTGCACCACTCCTGATAAGTCCCGTACTATCCACAACTTATTTGACGGATGAGGTATGGAGTGTCTGTTAAATAGGTAAGTATCGGATAGCCTGTACGACACGTATCAGAAAGTCGTGATACAGGCCCTATAAGCTTAACAAAATAAATCCCTTGATACTATTATAAGATTATTATGAAGTATGAAAATATACCCATTGCTTCAGTAGAGACTCCTTATACTCATTTTTCGTCTCTGCCCTCATCTGTAGCTGCTGCTGCTTGTACTGCTCATACAGCTCAGCGTTCTTGAACCTAATTAAAATTAACGCGTTATCTAAAATCTACCGCCGATAGTTTAACTCAGTTATGCGCCGTCCTATGTTCGGGTAAACCTTGTTTACTCGAACAGCGCCTGCCACGTCACTGTCACATGAATGAAAGTTGTGTATTTACAAGCGTACGCACACATAAGGCAGTGCGCACAACTGAGTTCAACTAATTGTATTTCGCTTCAATATTGTTTTAGCAGTTTGTATAAAAACGACAATTTTTTGGCAGATGGCTTATGGCTCTACCACGATGATTGGGCTTATAGGTGGTTAATACCTGTTCATGATCTCCCACTGCTTCATGGTGTTGAAGTCGTGTAGTCTTCTCTCCTCTTCATCTAGTTGTCTTCTTCTCTCCTCCACGCGCTCTTGTCTCAGTCGCTGCTCCTTCTCTAGTTCGGCTTGACGGCGAGCTTGTTCGCTGCAAATATATAAGCACATTTAAGCCAATTTTATGAAACTGTCATTCTGTAATTCTGAGTCCTAAGCAAGTCTAAATTTATAAGAAGTTCTATGCCATGGCCTGTCGGCGATATCATCTTAGCATCCTAGGCCTAATTTCATAGGTATACAGAGCGGCAGAAATAAATAGGTCCACACTCATAAAAAGTAAAAGATTTATTTTACTGGAAGAAAACACTAGAAATGCTACAATTGAAATAAATATACTAAGGGCCTGTTTCACCGCTTACAGTGTATCCACAACTTTATTTTACAGATGTTGCACGGCCTCTGTATCTGAATCTGTCAAAAAAGTTGTGGATAGCCTAACAAAAACTTTATCAGTAATCGGTGAGACAGTAGCTAAAAAAAATTTTTTTTTCTTGCCTTGCCTGCTTCTCTCTGTTTACTTTATCACAAATGGCGTTTTCTTTCGCTTCTCTTTCCGCGTCTCCCGTCTGCAAGTTTCCGCTTATTCGCTCAAGCACTTGAAGCTTTTCTTTTCTTATCTATAAATAGTGTTAAAAAAAGTATTTATGACCTGTTTACATTATTTTCATCAAGTGGTTCTAAACCTGAACTTTATTTTGCAGATTTTTATTTGAATTAATTCCAGTGCCAGTAACCTTAGTCAAAAAGTAATTTCAGTACGGCGGGGTTGGATCAATAGATTGGAATAATGTAAGCTGGCTATTACGCCGTCACCAATTTACAAGCAACAGACTGCGCCATCGAAGAGGACACAAATAGTCAACCCGCGTTTTTAAGTGTTTATTCAGTAAAATTACATTTTTTTTAATACTAGCAATCGCCAAACTAAATGTCAGTTTGTTGGCGATATTGAACTTAAGAGTAACAAATTATAACATTTCTTAATAACAAAATCAACAACAAAACAAAATACTCAAATTTTCTTAAAATAAAATAACAAAATAAAATAACAAAATTATTTCTCTAACATGAGAATATTTTTTTATCTAGTACAATTTTTACCCAGGTATATGTATATACAAATAATCTTAAAAAATTTTACATTACAATATTATGAAATTTTCAATATAATAAAGTATTCATGAGTAGGTTAGATCCTGTCTATAAAATATCTTTTTAATTTCTTTTATAATTTGGGTCAAGTTAAGTCTTTACTCTTATCTCTTAAAAAATCTATTTTTATTTTTTATTTTATTTTATTTTTTTGTGTGGCACACAACGCGGTTCCTCACTCGTCTGAGGGCGGCCATCAACCATTACCTCCCATCATTGCTGACCAATAGTACAAACATATAGGTCATACCGAGAACAGCCACGGCTATATCTCTTACCTTTTCTTCCGTACTACGAGTTCGGCACATTACTCGGTCTCTAGCTCGTGTGAGTGCGGCCGTCAACTTATCGTCCAGCTGATCTCTTATCGCCTGCTCCTGCTGTCTCGCCATCACCTCACGTCTGCAGCTCTCTATTGCCGACAATCTACGCGATTTCTCTGCTTCTTTCTGGAAGAGAAATGTAGTATTAAATCAGCTCCTTTGCTTGTAAAAAATCGGTAGACCGTGAACGGAAAAAACCAATATTGCGAGATGAGATTTAGATATTAGATGATGAGGGACAGAATGAACTCAGAAGAAGTAACATACCATATCCAATTCAAACTTCTTGATAGCGTCCATCTGCTGGTTGGCTTTTATATTGTCTATCTTCTGGAAGTGGAGCTCTTCTTCATACTCCTTCCGGCTACGGTCCGCTGCTTCGCGTGCTCTGTCACCATCAAGCGTTAGTTAGGCTTAAAATATTGTGGGTCCTCTTTATAATCGGTGATTACGGACGATTACTGATCACAGATGTCACGCGAGCATGATTGTGTACATGATATACTCGTCTCTGTTCGCAGATTATAGTCTATGATCACCTATCAACTCGTTTACCTAATACTATTAACGATTGTTCTGATGGTAAGCGTGATATGATCGAGCATGTGCAACTGTATTAAGGGCCTGTTTCTCCGCTCCGGCTCGACCGGAGTGATACCACGGCCTCACAGGAAACCGACGTGAAACGGCGTTGTGCTGTGTTTCGTTCAGTGAGTGAGTTTACCGGTGGTCCAACTTCCCTAATTCCCTATCCCTATTCCCTCATAAAGGCTGGCAGCGCACTTGCCACTCTTCGGATGTCACGACTGTCCATGGGCGACGGCAGAGCGCTTTTTATCAGGTAACCCGTCTGTTCGCTTGTCCCCTAATTATCATAAAAAAAATTTATTGGACAGATGTTGTATGGAGAATCTGTCCAAAAAGTTGTAGATTGCCTAAAATAAACTTTATTAGAAAGCGGTGAAACTGGCGCTAAGATCACAGTATAAATCTAAAGAATTCGCCAGACGACTAGGGCATCGTACATTTTCTTTAAAACATTCCGGTTTTAAAAGTATCCTAGGTCCTCGCCCAGGACTCAAAGTATTTTCATACCAAACTTCAGGGAAATCCGTTCAGCAGCTTAGGTGTGGAGATTACAGAAAGACCGACGCAATTTCACATTTCAAGACGTAAGTGGATGAAGCGAATAAGTAACATTTTACAACCTTCGAGTAAACACTCATTTTTTTCATAAAATTTGGATAGATTTTGTAATTTTGCGATTTTAATATCTACCTTGTCTATCTAGCTACATCTTAAATCCACATTATTTTAATTATAAATTATTTTGCCGGTCCTAAAGCGTCCATTTACGTAACAATCAGGAAAATTTAAAATGATAGTTACCTGATTCTTCCACTTATATCTTTATTTATTAATGGCAGACAATGAGTATAAACTCTTACTGTTGCAAGATCTCCCGCTGATGTAGTTTGTTGGCAGCAGCTCGTCTCTTGTCCATTTCCATCCGCTGCTGATGCCACTGTTCCGCTGCTTTGATGACGTCCAGGTCTTCTCTGGTCTTCCTCTCGTCTGCCAGCTCTCGCAGGCGCTTGTTGAACCTGATCTGCTCTTCACGCTCTTTCAGTACCACCGTTTCGATCACAGCGCTGCAATGTTTCTTTTCTTGAGCAAAACAATGCAAACAACTTTTGCGTGCATAATTTTGGTGTGTGTATATCCATTATATGCATATAACATCATGGTCTCTCAATTATTAGTCCCTCAACAAACCTCAGCAGCATCTTGGGTGCGTCCTGATCTTTGAAGACCACGTCTCTTGCGCTGCTCAACATCCGCTGGTGTTCCCCCTGCTTTCGTTTCAGGTATTTCTTGTAGAACTTAGCGTTTGCCTCCTCGGTTGCCTGTGCTCGCGCCCGTCGGGCCTCCTCGTTGCGTTTGTTAACATTCTAGAAACAAAGTAGGTTGATGATTATGTAGAGAGAAGGCTCTACCTTCTCTCTACATAATCAATCTCTACTTGAGTAAGTACTGCCTCTCTTAAAGTCGGCTAAGTACACAAACCATTGTACCACTATCGTACAAATAATTATTTATAATCTTCGTTATTTCCTTTATATTCATTAACACCGATTTCCCGCTAATATCACACTATACTGTACTATTTTTACAGAAAATAATAAAATTACTGAAATTAATTCGAAAAAAACTTACCTCTAAGGAGTTGGGCCAGTTCTTAGTCATTTGTCTGCTGGCGTCTTTGAGTTGTTGTAAGTATTCCTGCCGTTGTGCAATGCCGAACTTGTCGTTGTCCGTGTCCGTCCATCCTACAATACGGTTCCATTCATGTGCTGGAAGTGCTATTGCCATAATACTCAAAGAAAGGCTGATTTTTCGCTTTTGATACCTTAAATTGCAAAAATGCAATGTTAAGCTCAAAAACAAATTATTCTTTTATACAACTTTTGTAAATACTTAATGATATCAAAATGTAATAGGTGTCTGGGCGGATACTGTTGAGTATCTAGGCAACGGAACAACGTGAGGCCTACTTCCTTACCTACTTCCTAAAAAAACAATTCCGAGCGTTGTAACGTCATGTCAAATATGTCACCGCTGTCAAATTTAAACTTGTCAATGTCAATGTCAAATGTCAATTAGAAATATTTACGTCAGCCACGTTGGAAGTGCCAGCTCGGTGTTTTTATGGGTAAATATTGCAGTTGCAGCCAAAATTACGTGGTTTTTTTCTTGGGAATACAAGAAAATTTACAACTGCACTTTTGACTTTGCCTCAGAAGTCCTTTTCGAATTAAAATTATCTGTTACGTCGCATATAAATAGTGACATAATTGTGCCTTCTGTAACCCGGTGTTGTCGGTGTTTTAGTGAACATTGGCTGACAATATGAAGCTGAAAGAGTTAAAGAAGACTGTGAACGTGAGCTGGTCTCCGGCGGACCAGTATCCGTTGATGCTGGCGGCGGGATCGGCGGCGCAGCAGGTCGATGCGAATTTCAGCTCCAATTCGTATCTCGAGCTCTACACACTGAACTTAGAAGACCCTAGCTTGGATCTGACGCTAAAAGGCGGCATTCCTACCCAGAACAAGTGAGTGGTTCTAAATTCAAAGTGATACATTTGAATTGGTATTGTACAAAACACTTTTTTAATGTTAAATCTACTCTAATGTCTACCATGGGTTCTGGAACTAGCCAAAAGCCCCTATATAGAATGCCCTGAAACCATTCTAGCAAAATTGCTCTGCTGTGCTCAGAAATTTTATATTTGGTACAAGTAATTGGCTTTAATTGACAGTAATTGCTAGCAAGTTGCAACACATACTGTGTGAATAAAATACAATTAATATTCTATTTAAGGCTTAAAGATCTGGTTTCAAGAAATATTAAATTACAAAAAACATTTTATACATCATTATTAATATTATGTAGTCATAATAATTAATCTTAGAATTTGAATACAAGGTTTGTTAATTATTGAGTAAGCTAATGTCTTTAAATAAATATGTGAAAGAAAAATTAATTGCCGTCGTAGGTGATATATTGTATAATAATACAGGCAGGTAATAATTATGAAATTTGTGCCAAAACAACAAAGCTGCATTAACATGTAATTTTGTACCGCAAACTATTTAAGAATATACTTTTTAATCAAGTGTGTTGTTTAGATTTCAGAAGCTAGTGTGGTCTGGAGCAGGGGTAGTAGTCGGAGGGTGCGATGGAGGCTTGCTACAGTTCTACAAAGCTGATAAACTCCTCAACAGTGCCAGTGATGCACTCATCGGCAGCTGCTCAAAACATACAGGTAAAAATTGCAACACAATTTTTCTTGTTACATTTGCTAGCTATGTATAATATTGTACATGGAAAAGAGTTTGTTTG
Organism: Cyclargus thomasi; assembly: GCA_026546445.1. Taxonomy (NCBI): domain Eukaryota; kingdom Metazoa; phylum Arthropoda; class Insecta; order Lepidoptera; family Lycaenidae; genus Cyclargus; species Cyclargus thomasi. The sequence goes on along the minus strand of JAOTAV010094118.1, from coordinate 11,908 downwards.
TCCTTCCTTTATGCCGTAACAAGTAACCAATTGCCTTAATTTTTGGCATGAAATTTGTTGAAAAGGATAGTAACATAGGCTACTTTTTTCATGCAGGCTTTTTTCAGGCAGTTAAAGCTAGTTTAGGAATAAAATCAAAAAATAATGTCCAATATATATTTACCGATTTTATTTTGATCAATAAGATATCTAGCTCCAATAAGTAATAAATAAGACAAAGTACTATTTTTGCTCTTTGACAAAAATTATAATGTAATTGTTAAACAGTAAAACCTAAATATCAACTACAGTAATAAAATAGTTGATATGAATTTGGCCACTGTTAGATAACCATTGCCCTTATCAGCATACTTCTGTCATAAAATACTAACTGATCACAAATTTTGTTTATATTTATACGGCGGCAATAAAATACTATGATCAATTATTTAAATTTGTTATCTTTTAATGTTTTAACTTGCTGTAATTAATACATGTATATATAGTATAATATAATGTAATACTGCAATGCAGATGTGTGCTTGTTTGTCCTTTCTTCATGCCCCAAGGAAACAATTCATTAAATTTTTGGTATAGACTTGATGAAAGCCATGCAGAGTAACATGGGCTACTTTTGGTATTAAAAAAATCATGCATCATCATTATCAAAGAAGCCTTAAAAGAATGTTTAAGGTTTTACTCAATTTCCAAAATATAGCGTATACATATTTTCAAAGCCCAAGCAAAATCTAGTTATTATAACACTAAACATTAATATTTTTGCTTCCTCTCAGTTTAGAACTTCAACCTACTTAACCTCTTTTTGGTTCTCCTAGGCCTACTCCGAAACCATTTGAGACTGAAACTTTTGCAAGAGATTGCCGAGTCCTACTCTAAACAACATCCTTTCACTACGTCCAGAGTGGGACGCTATGATTGATGACGGACTATGATTTGTCCCAGACTCAAAACGGTTCTGTAAAATCATCCTAAGCTACTTAAGATAACTACAGAACTTCTAAAACACCACAATATATGATTAACTACTGTTCTTACTTTAGGTGCGGTATCAGCTTTAGACATAAATTCTTATCAGAACTTCTAAAACACCACAATATATGATTAACTATTGTTCTTACTTTAGGTGCGGTATCAGCTTTAGACATAAATCCTTATCAGAAGAACCTACTAGCGTCGGGAGCATCAGACAGTGAAATCTTTATATGGGATCTGAACAACACAAGCCAGCCCATGGCACCGGGAAACAGGCACCAGCCATATGAACATGTGCAGGGGGTGGCGTGGAATCAGCAGGTAAAAACATCTCCCATTAGCTACCTACCTATATGTGACCAAAACTGAAATAGTGGCATGCAACATGCTTTTAGGAATATGTTTTGATAGATAAGTCCGACTTTGGAGGCTTGCCGTGTTGAAGTCCTACAGCAAAAAATGTTTCCTTTATTAAATTATTTTTCTATTGCTCTTAAAACCATTTGAAATGCTTTTTTTTCAGGTCCAACACATTCTTGGCTCCACATTTGCAACAAGCTGTCTAGTTTGGGATTTAAGAAAGAATGAACCAATTATGAAATTAAGGTAATTATTTATTTAAAGTCAAAAACTATATTGTACAAACCCATTACACAGTTTTTATTGGTGTGAGCAAACGTGCCGGGTCTCAGCGGAAAAATCCGCTTCCATGCAATTTGTTTGGAGACGGAGGCGCGTCTAGCCTTCAACAGTGTGACCACATTTTGCCGTTTTCTACATTTTGATACAAATGAATAATGGTTTATTAGGCAGTCCAAAATGTATTAGTAGATTATACTAAGAAATTGATATTATAGAATAAAATATAATAAAAATGTTTAAATAGATAATGAACACCTCTAATGCTTTAGTTATAATAGCCAAAAAATAATTGGCTTGGTTTTCCAGTGACTCCCAATCGCGGACCAAGTGGCGTGCGCTGGCGTGGCACCCGTCAGTGGCGACTCAGCTCTGCATCGCTTCTGAGGACGACCAGTTACCCGTCGTGCAGCTGTGGGATCTCAGGTAATGAACATACACTACTAACTTAATACGTTTATAAATAAAACGTATGGCTCGCTTCTGCAGCACGAACATAAAGACTATTGGTACTATCAAGCGAGACATGAACTGATTTTTACAATTGATCAAATCCATATCAAAATTCTTATTCTTTATCCTATCATCTCTAGGCTAGCAGCGTCTCCCGTAGTGACGATGGAGGGTCACCGCGCTGGCTGCCTGTCCCTGTCATGGTGCTCGCAGGACGCGGACCTGCTGTTGTCCACCGGCAAGGATGGACGACTGCTCGTGTGGAACCCCAACGACACACGACCGGTGATTAGTAACATTGTCATTCCGGGCTATGGCATATATGTTATAAATTTACGATTACATAATTGTTATTGTCTTTGTCACTTAGCGTCTGAAACGTCCTAGATTTATATATTTTAGGAGAATAGGCCACTCCATTTATTAATGAAATTTACTGACTTCCTAGGAAGCTAGAACGATGGCGTCACCCATTACCGGAAAGGTCTATAACACCCTATTTGTAATCCAGGCCTGCCTACACATACCTGTATCGCGTTTTAAGCCTCGCTCTATAGTTAGAGCTGTTGCATTCCCGCAACTTCATATATTGCGCGAGTGAGACAGCAATATTTGTTTCCAGGGCGGCGAGCTGGTGATGGAACTGGAGTCTGAGGCGCGGTTCTGTGTGGCGGCTGAGTGGGCGCCGCGCGGCGGGCTGCTGGCTGCGGCCGCCGGCAGCGTCACCGTACACAGCCTACTGAGCTCCGGACCGCCGAGAGTAAGTGAGACCGCGATATAGTATCATCTCAGCCAGTGAGCCTGTTGTGGAATTGAAGTTAAGTCGGAAATTATAGTACGTGTAGCGAAAACATTAAGTAACTACTTTATAAATATTCAGATAAACGCAATCAAAATCGATGGAAGGCCTCATACAGATATTCGAAAAGTGCTAATTTTAACCTGTTTGGGAAAAACACTTCGATACTAGCACGCATCTAAGTCATAGGTCTTAAACGAGTAAAACTAGAAAAAAATAAGTTTAAAATAATCAGTTCTTAGACAGTTTCGTCAGCATTACCTGAATATAAAATAACCATTTTAAATATTCTGCTGTTTGCAGGAGAGCGCTACCGCGGCCAGTAACTTCCTCGACTCGTTCGGTGGTGCGGCGGAGTTGCAAGCATTACCTGCGGTCGCCGCCCCCGCGCCCGCACCTGTGCGTCCCATGCCCGCTCGAGCGCCGCGCTGGTTACGTCGCCCTGTCGCTGCGAGATTTGCGGTATGTACAGACATTACACGTATACACTCGCTTATGTGTACGTGAACGTACTTAATGACGTCCGCACCTCTATAAGCGCCGCACAGCCTACGACACCCCGATGCTTGAAGATTTTCAGTACGTACTGTGTACGTGTGCACACGCGGCACACACGCGATTGCTTATAATATGTTCAGATGAACAATAAATATTTAATTATGATGTCTATATTTTTACGGGAATTCTTCGGAAAATGGTTTTCATTTGTATAACACATAGCAAAGCTAAAACATTCAGTTTTCTAAAATCTAATGTGTAAAATATTGTTTTAGTTTGGTGGCAAGCTGGTCACGTTTGAGAAATGTCCTCAAGAATCACAAAAGTTGGTTTACATTAGTCAGGTAAGTCAAGAAACTTCAAAGATTGAATTTTCATTTAACGTAATTAGTCAAAAAATGTTATTTTTGTTATTTGAAGAGAAAGTGACTAAAATCTTTGAACTCTCTTTTCCTTCGGCATTAGGCTTTTATTATATTATGGGCCTATTGCACCACTTCCTGATATGTGTCAGATATGCTATCCGCAACTTATTTAACAGATTTTCCGTACTCATCTGTCAGATAAGTCGTTAACCGAGCCTTAAGGGAGGGGTTTTATTACGTTTTCTGCTTGCATACCCCTAGTAAAAGTCCTGTTTCAGATTCATACCATCCTACTGACAATGGCATATTTTTATTATAGCTTGACCACAAGCGCTATACCTCGCTTTGGGTATGACCGGGAGAGGGTTACCATGGTTACCGGCCGCGCTACTCTGTTAGTTGGTCTATGCTGATTCAGATAGAGGACGTGGTCAAGCTATGATAAACATTCTTATTATCATTAACAGGTAGTAACTGACCCGGACGTTGTGGAGCGAGCTAACGAGCTAGACAATGTCCTGCGACTGACCTCCTCCCGTGAGCCCCACGCCGCGGAGACATTAGCTGAGTACGTATACAACATCAGTTTATCTTTTAATATTAACCACAATCCTGCATCGCGCTATTGATGATTCTGAGAAAGGCAAACATATATAGAACTAGATAATGCCAGCATCCGAGCGACAGATCACGACTTACATAGATACATGGAATTGATAAATTCCGGCCAAATGACGTAGGTTCGTGAACTTTCAGAGCGTTCGTAGCCTAGTGGATACGACCTTTGGTTCGCACTCGAGAGGGTGCAGGCTCGAACCCCGGTGGAGGCGTGTACCAATGAGAGATTTACCGATCTCAAGTACATAATACGGATGCTCATTGCTATGGTAGAGCCATGCTCCGGCACGACTGGGCCGGCTCGATCGGAGTGATACCACGGCCCCACAGAATACTGGCGTGAAACGGTGTTGTGCTATGTTTCGTTCACCGAGTGAGTTAACCGGTGGCCCAACTTCCCCAATCCCCCTATTCTCTCATAAAGGCCGACAACGCACTTGCGACTCTTCGGATGTCACGAGTGTCCATGGGCGGCGGCAGTTATTTTCCATCAGGTAATCCGTCTGCTCGTTTGTCCCCTAAATATCATTAAAAAACTGGCTGTTTCAATTTGTACATATAAAAATCATTTATTTATCTTGACTCCGTACAGATACTGTCGGCAAAAGGGAGACGAGACTGAGGACCAAAATGAGCGGTACCTGTGGTTCATCCTGCGGGCCAGCTTCCTGCCCACCTGCCGCACTGAGATACTCAACCTGCTAGGTACGTTCTCGTAGAAAACCGACGTCAAATTACGATTAAGTTGCATCTAATTATCATGTATTTTTTTTCCCCCATTTCACAATTCGAATGCAAAATTAATGCATTTTCATTTTTAGTTACAACCCGTGTCATTTACCTATTTAAATTTAAATGGTATTCTTATGAATCATCTAAGCTCCTTTTTACATGCACACGGCCGCCGTGCTGTTTTGCATCCGTGTATATGTGAAATGCTTTGCATAGCAAAAGCCATTTTTTTTTGTTAAATAAGGATTAAAAAAAAATAAAACCATACTGCGGTTTGTTCGCAAGGGAACAAGAATACCAATAAGGAACGTAACAAATTTTTATGCAGGATTCAAACAAGACGAGATACCGCAGAAATTCAAAGGGCCCAGCGATGCGCCCGCGCAGACCGGCCTCAGTCGTGTATGTATGCTATTATATTATGTTAATGGTATATAGAAAATTATTCTGTATTTGATTATTTTCATAGTCGTGTGCGTTTGGTGCATCTCGTTTGTTTATTTGTGTTTGTACACCTTTTATTTTGCACTTGTTGCCGTCTTTTTTTATGCACTGTCTTCGTTATTTTCTGATTAGCTACACCTAACTTTTGTTGTATCGTTTTTCCTTTTGACATAACCCTTTTCTGTCAAGCGACTTTACTTACTTATTAATTTGGACAAACCATTATAAATAAAAAAAAAAAACAACTTGACAACATCGTTGGTAAATTTTCTTCAACTGGTACTTGTTAACTGATACCTGCTAACTTCACACTTAGTATTAAAAGGCTAGGAACCTGTACTACATCACTATAACCACTATAACCTCAATCACTAACTAACCACTAAACAGGGAGAGTCTACGGAGACGGAGGCGGAGCTCTCCACAGACACGAGCACTGATCTATCCGTGAGTATCGCTATCTCTCTTTTCCGGGTTTGTTCTCTCTCTCTATAACTTCTAACTCATACTTTTTTGAATTCTTTTGAATAGTGCTATGTTTATCTTTTTCAGCTATACACGAGTTTAAAGTTTTTTTTACCCCCGACGCAAAATACGCTTGTTTAATTTTGAGTGTGTGTGAATGTCTGACTGTCTGTCTGTGTCTGTGTCATGCTCCCTAATGAAGTTGTTGCAATTAATTTTTTTTTGTATTTATTATCTCATTCTAGGGGTAAAGGTCAGAAAGAATTACCGTATGATTGCTAATATACTCTAATGGCCTTTAACTTTTTATTTTTTTTCTTATGAAACATGAAATTAAATAATGTTTTTTCTTTTAGGAAACTCAGACTCAGATAGAGAGGAAGTTATCGAACTTGGACTTGGAACCCACCGTCAAAAATGTTCCTATACCTAATGGAGATGGTAAGTATTTATAGTGATGAAATAACATAAAAAATACTACTGCTATAAATTATCTTAAAGAATTTTTTTTATTATAATCAATAAATTTTCAAATTCTTATCTGTTAGTTATATTACGTTAAAGTGAGTTTTTGCGAAATGATTTTCAAAACTAAAGTCTTTGAGGAATAATCAATCAAAAGTATTGCATTTCAGAGGTTGTTTAACCGGAGTTCATATTTTATAAATAACATCGTTGATTGATTCGCTGTCCGCTACATTAACCAAACAAAATTCAAATTAAAAAAATACCGACACCTAGTATTATTCTGCATGGTATTGTACGCATAGTTTCAAGACTTTATCTCTCTTTCTAAAATTTCTATCTCTGTCCCACAGACTCAACCAGCCTGATATGTCGCGCGCTGGTGTGCGGCAACATAGAGGAAGCTGTGGAGTTATGTTTGGAGGCCAAACGTATCGCCGACGCGCTGTTAATCGCTTCCCTGGGTACGTAGCTGTCTTTACTGTCAAGAATCGGAACGTCCCGTACGTTTGCTCGTAGATTTAATATTGTTCAAAGCGTGTATAATAATTAATAATTAATATTGTTCAAAGAGACGTTTGCGATGTCTGTTTTCCGTTGTGCTAGTGGATTTGGCTTTGTATTAGTTGACAACTACAATATATGAGCCACACACACACAGCCTAAACGTTAACGCATAAGCATACGCACTTAGGTTTTCGCGGATACGTTTGCTGCTTCACTAAGCGTATACATACAAATCCGTTATCACTTAGCTTACAATCAATTTTACAATACCGAATCGTACAATACAATTCTGTTTCCAGGTAGCCCCGAGTTGTTATCGCGGGTGCAACGATACCACGTGCGTGCTGGTGGCGACGCAGTGACGTTACTGGCGGGCGGGCTGCTCGCAGGATGGGAGGGGCCAGTGACCGCCTCTGACGTCACCAGCTGGCGCAGTACCCTCGCGGCGCTCGTCACTCACGCGGATAACGCTGACCTTGGGCGATATTGCGGTAAGTCTAATAGTTGGAAGGGGCCAGTGACCGTCTCTGACGTCACCAGCTAGAGTAGTACGGTCGTGGCGCTCATCACGCCGCTAATCTTGGTCGGTATTTCGGTAAGTCTAATAGTTGCTGGGTGGGAGGGACCAGTGACCGCCTCTGACGTCACTAGCTGGCGCAGTACGGTAGCGGCGCTCGTCACGCACGCGGATAACGCTGAACTTGGGCGGTAATGTAATATTATTTTACACTGACTGTGTTTTAAAGCTAAGTAATCGTCATCTAATTTTTAATCAAATCGTCGCCCATCATGTCCTTATATTACATTTATCGTTATTTCGTATTCCACCTTTTCTATATCTGGCATTTTGCTATCACCAGATAGGAAACTAAAAGGCAATGTTTAGGACACTGCATAAGATAAATAATTTTATCTTCAAGACCTTATTTTTTTAACAAACAATATTCTTTTCAGAGATGCTGGCCGCTCGTCTCCGCTCGGCCGGCGAGCCGGCGGCTGCGGCGCTGTGCTGTGCTGTCGGCGCAAGCGGCGGCGCAGCTGCGGGCGCCCGCAATGAGGTGCGTGCGCCGCTCGCACTGCTGCTGCGTGCTGCCGCGCAAGTGCGGGGGTTGAACCATGCGGTAAGCATCTCATATTGTTAGCAGCTGTGCCCTGCGGTTGTGCTCGCGATTAGTAATCGGGCAGGTTAATTTTCATGAGAGCATTTTATACTTTAAGTCGACTATCTTTATACCTGTATACTTATCAAAATAAATTCATAGCTTATAAATTGAAATGAAATCTATTGTTTTTTTTGACAGCGACATTTTAAACATGTGCCGGCACTTACGTCAAGCCTATTTCGACTTTTACTTTAGTAGGCAATTTACTAAAATATATCTCGTTGTAGACTCTAATATTTTACCTGTGTTCTAAGTCGGATAGCGGCGTGGAGGCGGTCCTGTCGTCGTGCGCGGCGGAGCTGGCGGCGCAGGGCTGCCTGCACAGCGCGCTGGCGGCGCTCGCGGACGTGCACACGCCGCTGAGAGACCGACTACGCGGCGCACTACAGCAGCCCCACACGCAGGTACAGATAGTTCAACTCAGTTGGGCGTGCGGCACTGTGTGCGTGCGCTTGTGAATAAATAACATTAATTCATGTGGCTGTGACGCGGCAGGCGCTGTCCGAGCAAACAAGACTAACCCATACATAGCGCGCACAATCGAGTTAAACTTACTATATACATTATACTAGGTGATATGTAATACTTTAAGGTAACATCCCGACCTTGACTGCAAAAATAGAGAACCCAAAAAGCCAACTAAAATTCCGCTTTATCACATTAGCTTTAGCTTTCATTTTCTACTGACATTGCCGCTCTTCCCCGAAAATGAATATCTGTAAAGCAATTTAAACTATTTGATATCAGACACATCGTCCGAGCTTCGTGGGGGCGCGGTCTCGCACCGTCAGCGGGCAGTCGCAGCGCTCGCAGTACGGATACAACGACACACCTTACAACAACGGTATGTTACTCGGTAATTATACTATTATGTTAAATAGGGGAAATTAAAAAAGAGAGCCAGTTGACCGACCTAAGTCATTTGGTCGGAATATGTCAATTGCACGTAAGTCGTGATCTGCCTTAGTTTGACATATTCCGACCAAATTACTTAGATCCACGATCTGTATCCGTTTCAACTTCTCTGATTGTACGACGACCTCTGTGAATTGGTAGCTCCGTTGGTGGTTCAAACCCAGCTGACTGAATTAAACATTGTCAATGTTCAGGTGTTGGCATCCTTAGAAATTGTCATACTAAGGGGCCTGTTTCATCGCTCACTTATAAAGTTTCTGATATGCAATCCACAACTTCTTTGTCAGATTCTCCATACAACATCCGTCAAAAAAATTGTGGATAGACTATGCGACACATATCTGTAGGCGATGAAACAGATTTTAAGTGGAATAAGTGTGTGTATCTATAAAACATAAATTTTCAAATAAGAAGAAGGTTTGATATATCGAGCGTTTTCTAAAAAAAAATGTTTGTAGGTCCGGTCGACCGCGCAAGAGGCGGTTCGATATCTCAACCGCCGAGACCGCCGAGTGTCAACAGTTCTACTGGTAAATAACATATTATCAATCTTAGTAGATACCTGTCGATACCCGCAACTTCGTTGCACGATAATTTGTATATCACGGGAACCAGTACATTTTCCCGGGATAAAAAAAATCCTATGTGTTGTCTAGACGTAATAGCTATAAAATAAAAAAAAATATTTATTCGAAACCGTTCAGTAGTTCCAGAGATTAGAGCGTACAAACAAACAAACAGATTAACTTTTTTTTTCGATTTGTGTTCTATTTCTGTTTCTTAGCCCCCCATATTGATTAGTTTTTTAAAATATTAATTGTACAGACACGCCAATTTTATTGTTTTATTATATGTATAGATAATTCTTGTGTGTTTGTCAGTGAACTCCTCCCAGACGGCTGGACTGGTTTTGAAACCGAGACCAACAGCACAACACCTGTTGGGTCCGTTAGTAACATTATAATCTAAAAATTATTGCCCGTGACTACGTCCGCTTAAAAAAATTATAAATTAGCCCGTTTTTACAATTTTTTTTTATATAACTCTGTAAGTCGTAGCGTAATGTTGTATAGCCTATACCCTTCCTATAAATGGACCAGTAGTTCCCGAGATAAGCACGTTCAAACAGACAAACTCTTTAGCTTTATATTATTAGTATAGATTATAATTGTATTATTCTAATATTCCAATTGATCGCATAATATTAGATTTTATAAAGCGACATCAATAAGTTGTTGAATGGCTGTTTTCTATAAACAGTTGTTAAACACGCAGGCTTAAAATAAACGAAACATTTATAATGATGGTTGTTATGTATGTCAAGACCTCTGACATTCGAATCTAACCACCTGGACACTCAAATATTAGTTTTCATTTTAAAAACCCACCAATCACTCATAATTCCTCCCACGTTTCAGGTGGCATAACATCCCGGTCGAAGTACAAGGTCGACCCCTCCGTCCAGTCCGCCCCCTACAACCAATACGGATACAACCCCATACAGTCCCAGCCCGGCTATGGGTACAACAGTCCCATACCCGAGCAATACAATAGCGCTGTACCCGCGCATAACTTCGCTCCGATCAATTCGAATCCGATGAATCCGGCTCCGATGAATCCGACCCCCCTTAATCCTATGTCAGCGCCGCTTAATCCTATGTCAGCGCCGCTTAATCCAATGTCAGCGCCGCTTAATCCAATGTCAGCGCCGCTTAATCCCATGGCAGCACCGCTCAATCCAACCCAGTCAGTGAACGGCGGCTACTATAACCCCCCTCCCGCGCAGCCGGCCAAGACGGCCCCCCCACCGAAGCCCGCCGCGCCGGGATGGAACGACCCACCCATGATGACGCCTAAAGCCAAGGTAAAATCTAAAAAATATTTTAATTATTCATATTTATTTTAATTTTAAAAAATTCTATGCTTTTTATATATTTCTGTGTACTGTCTTCTAATATTTAAATATTTAAAAAACGAGTGAATGTTAATGTCTAGCTCTAGTTTCCTCATACTAGTATGTGCGGTGATGATTAGTCGCCGAAAAGGTAAATCTTCCGGTCGTGCGAGTCGGCATGCTCGGTCGGGGCCCAAGCCCCACTGACATAACTTCGGTCTATATATGCTAGCCGTCCGCAGAAACTTCGATAGCGCCATTATTATGTGACTACTTTAGGTTTTACTACTAGTGTACTAAAGTTAGTTGTTGTAGGAAGTAGGGTACGAAATGTCGGCGCGACACGCGGGCAGCCGCGAGTGGGGCCGCGTCATAGATCGACGACGCGCGGACGAGGTCAGCTGTAGCGATCCACTGTTATACGACTTTTATACTACACTTATACGACTATTATACGACCGCTATACACCCTTGCTGAGACTGACGCATGAGTTATGACTTTTACGTGACATTTATACTTTTTTTTTTAAATTTATTCTCAGCAATACAATTTTGTAATATACAATAAATTTCGCCAAACTGCTTAACAGTCTGTTGGCGAGAATTTCGCTGAAATCAATAATCTAAACTTAACTAAGTTCTTAAATAAATAAAATTTCCAACTTATATTATGAAGACCTCCTTGATATGTCTTTAATATAACAGTTAAAACTTAAATTAAATATTATTTTACAAAATTTTTGTTTATGACTAAAACATATTACAGTTGAATCCGTTTTTAGTGACATCGAACGGAATTGACAGACACGTCATAATAAGCGGACGACATACAAAGCGTTTTGTGAATAAAAAAAACCTTTTTATGTAAATAGTGGTAGTTTTCCAATTACAGCACTAGAGCGCATGCGGCATAATGCTTAACGTTGAATGTTTCAACTACAGCAATGCTTCGCACAATTGAGCACTCTTAAAAGGCATG
>JAOTAV010094117.1:0-65657 GCA_026546445.1 Cyclargus thomasi | reverse complement strand
AAGATTCCAATGGTGAAAGAATTTTTCAAATCGGTACAGTACTTTCGGAGCCTATTCGCTTCAAACAAACAAACAAACAATCAAATTTTTCCTCTTTATAATATTAGTATAGATTAGATGTAGAACAAGATGTTTTCCAAGACCAAAAGTAGCCTATGTCTCTCTATCATTACCCACAGGAAAATATAGAGCAAAATAAAATACGCTTTATTAAAAATAGTTTTTTTTAGTTGTGATTCAATAATCCTATGTTTAATATTCTTCGGAATATACCTTTAAGCAAATTCTATTTATTATGTATTTGTTTTCCTGACTGTACTACCTCGGGAACATTATGGGACCGTTTTGAAAGTAACGAGTATGAATGAAAGCGGTTCATTGTATTGTAATAATATTGATGACACCGCCTCCCTCCTCCACAATCCTGCGCTCCTGGTGTTATTGCAAAATTATGTTCAGATATCGTATATAGTAGTTATATCCGACTGCGCTAGAAGAAGGGTTATGTTTTTCGATAGTATGTATGAATATATGTATGTATGTATGTATAATTAACTAAACGACTTGATGGATTTGAACGTATGAGGTATCTTTAGATTCGTCTCGATAGCGCAAGTGACACTGGGTACATTTAAAGTTAAAAAACAAATTGGTGAATTTTAGACGCAAAATTATGAGGTTCTAAAATTTTTTTTTGCTTATTTGGGTTGAGGATATCAAAATGAAGGGCTTTAAATAGCCATTCTAAAAAATATACATAAATTGATGTTTAACTTGCGAGGGTTGCTGCAGTCGGATTTTCTGTTTTTGAACATTTAGCTTGTTTTACCTAACTTCCCTAAGAGGGTAATGTTTTGCAAATAATATGTTTAAAGCCCACATTTTTATTTTAGCACGTCCTAGCGGCTACAGAAGTACAGTATCATCTACCTGGAGATATAGTTTGGGCACACACATAATTATAATGCTTAAAACTATGTCTACTAACATAGTTTTAAGCATTATAATTATTAACAATTTTTAGACGTTGTCTGAAATAAATGATTTATTTAATTAGTAAAATTTAAAAAAAAAGTAGGGACCCATAACCCACTTTTACCCTTTGAGTACGGAACCTTAAAAGCATCAAATAAATAGAGATCTTTTATTAATTGTTGTTTTTAAGGTTTTTTGCGCACTCACTTTAACACTTAGCCTGTGTTAAGGAGTAAAATATTCTTGATAAAAAAAATACATGAAAACTAGTACCCATACTATATACAATCAGAGAATTTGAAAGAGATACCTATTGTGGGTGCAAGTAGTTCGGTCGGGTTATGTCAAACTCAGCCGACAGATCACGAATTACGTGGAATTGACATATTCTGACCAAATGACGTAGGTCCGTCAACTGGCTCTCTTTCAATTTCCCCCATCATACTTATAATATACATAAAACAAAACAAACACAACTAAGTAACAACACGCGTTAAGAAAACATTATCATAATAGTTAAACATGATTTTTGAAATAGGAAATTGAAGAAAACACACTCCACTTAAATCTTTATTGGATTTTTGTAACTTTTGCATTCATTAAGCGTTAAATACATAGATATGAAGTTTTCATCGCTGAGAACCGTACTAAATGCGTAAAATCTGTTTAGTTGCTGTGCACATATTGAAATAACAGACAGACAGGTAGGCGCACTTTTATATTTATATTTAATTTTTATACGGAGTATCTAATTTTAGATATTTTAATATAAATATTGAAAATTACAATGATGTATATGCAAAGATAGTCTTACTAGAATATCAAGTTAGTAACAAATAGTATATAGTTAAGTAGATAGAGCAACACAAACACACGCCCATCGGACGTACCTCGGGGCCGCAACTTTTTAATAAAATTCTTGACCACTCGGCTCTTGGCCGTCTTGTTTCGTCCTGAAAACAACAACCTCTTTAGACTTATGTTAGCTTAGTGGTAAAATCTAGTTGCAGTTTTTGCATGGCTTTTCTAAAATACTAACGGAGCAATGGCCTTTTTTGACGACCTCTGTGGCGCAGTGGTAGAGCGCTTTGGTAGCTAACGATGAGAGTTGCGGATTAGAATCTCGCCGACGGAACAAAAATTTTTACAATGTTTCTGGGTTGTGCTTAAACTTAAGAGCGTTTTAAAAATTTTTGAGATTTTGTTTCAAAACACCATCACAAAACTCCTTGATCATTCTCTTAGCATTAAGCGCTGAATTAATTACGGGCCTATGACAACTATAAGTGATGGATTAAAAGAGATTCACAGCTCAATGAAACCACACTATTTTGTTCATAAAAAAACCTGCCAGAAAAATTCAAAACTTCGGTGCAGGTGGTTTCAAAAAGTAATGGCTTTGTTAAAATAGTTTCTTTAAAATTGACTTTAGTTGATTGTAAAACTATCATTATTATTCCCAAGAAAAATGTCAAAATGAATTGCAATGTTACTAAGTGACCTTTTTTGGTCCCCAGACGTTCCCCAGTTCATAGTTTAAGATTGGATTTGTAGAGTTTGAGGTGGTTTTCATTCGAGATCACTCAACCGGAAAGTTTTTATGAATTTGGGTTTGGATACTCAATATCATAGTTAGGTGTGACCTAACTATGATATTAAGTACAGACTTGTGTCTGACAGCTTTACAAAAGAAGGTGCTGTTTATAATACCTATGAATAAAATTGGAATATTATGTTACACAAAATACTTGGTGAATGGTGACAGCTGATAAAATACTTTTAATATCTAAATGTCCAATGCTTTTCAGTTTCTAACAAGTCAGTTAATTTCTACTTCATGATTTCTTTTGAATTCTTCATATGTAAGTGTTGTTTTATTGAGTTACGTAGCGACTGGCGGACGATTTACGATTTGAAGAAAAGCAGCTTATTTAATTGAATTGAAAAATACGCCATGATAGAAATTAGCCAAGTTCGAGTTTGACTGCCGCACGAAGGGTTTTGTGGCAAACATAGGTAAAAGGTTTTTCGTATGAGAGCCGAACTTGATTATTAATTTTTTTAAAACTTTATAACTGACTAATTGGTGCTCGCAACTTTGTTGCGCAAAAAAAATTGTATATCACGCGGGAACCGTACATTTTTCCTAGATAAAGTGTCCTATATGTTGGCCAGACCTAATAGCTATTAAACAAAAAAAGATTTATTTAAATCCGTCCAGTAGTTCCTGAGATTAGCGCGTACAAACAGACAACTTTTTTTGTCGATTTATCTATGGAACAGGAATAGAAGACATGTGTTCTATATATTTTGTAAAAATATTAAATGTACAGATATTCGAATTTTACTGTTTTATTATATGTATGTATGAAAATACTATATAATAAGATATAAGAAACAAGATTTTGTTCCTCCGTCGGGTATTCAGAATCTGACTTTGATTATAGTAAATAAATATTAATTATAATTATAATAATATCAATTATTAAAAATAAATGTTGTATTTGATTTATAACAAACGACACTTTATTCTATAAATCTCAGTAACAATAAGACTTTCCTTTTTACAAAAATTTATATTGAATTACTCGGCTTAAATTATTTAGGCCTCATGATCTAATAAATGATCAAAATCTTTTTCGCCACTACAATTGTGTGATACCATATTATACTGAATTTTTGACTTTGGAAGGTTTTTTTTAGGTTTACTTATAGTAGACCATGTTAAATTTATAAAAGTAAACTCCTCTCCTCCCCTCTTTTTTTGGTAGCTGTAGAGCTACGAGAAGATGACGTCACCGTAGACAGTGCCTACAGCGGCGTAGCAAAGGCCAGCGGCTAGTAATTAACCCCCTTACTCATAAAAATATTTAAACAGTGTTTAACTAATCAAGATTCGCTGTCCCTTTCTGTCGTGCGACTATTTCAATATTCTAGAAAGGGACTGCGAAATTTGATTAGTTAAACAATTTTTAAATATTTTTATGAATAAGGGGCGAATTTTTTTTTGTTTTCGCGCATGAGCTACTTAACTATTGTATACTTTTGATAAATTAATATTATTACTGTGTTAAATTTTGATGCAAGTCAAGTCAAGAAATAATAAAGTCGCACACTTTGTTTTTTTTTTCTACTTCAAGAAATAATCATTATATTTAACCAAACGTGTACTTAATTTAATTTATTTATCAATCACACGTAACTAAATTTAATGAAAGTTTAACATGTAAAAGAAGAATCATTTGCCATTTCTAGGTGAATATGAGTAAGAAATACAAGAACAGAATGCGAAGCGAGCATGCGGCCATCATTGCACTCAGCAAATCCCACAGCCAGTTCTTCGATGCCGACGCCGTCATAGTCTACGATCAACGCACAGCGCTCTAAGATAACCCTTTAAGCTTTCGGACGTCGAACAGTGGTGTAATAGATAATTAACGACTCATACAAAGGGAAAATAACGTGAAAGGGGACATAATTATTCATTATTGCAGGGGCACATTTTGGGCCCGTAGTTTTCTAGGGCCGCAACCAATCGGGAGCTCGTCACATTTTGCCAGCCTTTCCGCCCTATTATCCCCTGAATAATTACACAGACAGCTTTAAAATCATGGTAGTAATGGCAGACACACATTACAGCCCAATCGCAGATAGAGTTATGTAGTAACAGGGTTAAACCTCGGTCTTGGAAATGTTAGATATGACAAGCGGTAATAGGGTTCCATAGGAAGACTATCATATCAATACTTAAGAAAATAAGTGCACACAGCACATGATCAAGCTTGGCCAGAAATTAGCTCTTAAATACTTCTAGATATAGCTACGAATTTACTAAGGTAGCTGACACATGATAGTAATCGCTAGCTTCTCATTTCTACGGTAAAAGGATTGTCGTTTTCACACGTGAGAGTAATAATTGTAAAGCAGCTGAACGCCAGAAAAAGCCACTAGAAATTGTGGAAAATTGATTAAGATTGTGATTGTTGACAATGTGATATAATTTGTTAACGAAAATGTGGCCTAATGTAACGTTTTTATAAAACGGGTAAGTACAGAAGCGTACCAAGTGTTTTAGAAACAACTAGGTAGATAATTGAATTTTAGAATAAAGCTAGCAAATATCATTTAATACTTAGGGTTTTTATACGGAATTGTAATACGGATTTTCGATGTTTGGATAAGTGGTTACGAAATTATAGAAGTTTTTATAGCTGCTCAAAATTTTATTTGGAGTCGTGTGTGTTGGGATAGTTTTGGTATTATATAAAAATCTCAAAAATGTTGTAAAACCATTTAATGAAAGTATATTTACTTGTTCGGTACTTAAGTGTCTATCTAGTCGTTTAAAGTTTTTACTTTCGTAACAATATAATGTAGTGTGCGCTCTATAAAGTGTGGTAGAAACTTGAAATGTGAATGTATTCGATTGAAATATTTTTAGTACATGTTTATATGTATGTTCCCTTGTTGTCTATTTAAAATTGTATTTATAACCAGTAAATTTCACGTCCCTTGGTAGATGTAGTTCTTAGGATTTTAAAAAAATTATCGAAACGTACTAACAGAGAAATAAATTCACAAGAACCTACGTAATTTGGTCAGATTATGGACTCCTACACAAAAATGTGAATTCGCTTCTCATTGCATATATGTCTGCGAAGCTCCACCGACAGGTCAGGGATATGTCCTGACATTTTTTTTGACAGAACCTGGCGTAATATTGTAGGTCCACTCTATCACCCTCATTCATTTCTGATGTGGTGATACAAAATGTACACACAAAATGAAATCAATAAACATGTGCTATTTACATCATTATAGTATGTACTTATTTGAATATTTTAAACGCCCTTGAAAAAAGTATGTCATTGAGTGAATCGGAGTATAAACATTTTTCTACTCTATTTTTCTTATCAAACTAGCTCTGATATCGCAAATGTATTTATCAAAAATAGTTTACAATCGTTATCTTTATCGATTTTTAAATTTAGCGTTAATGTTATACGAATCTCCTAAATTGATGCTGTTATAGACTGCTCTAGAATGTTCCTTAGACTTATTTATAGGTATATAACTATAGTGTTTGTTATCTACGGAAGTAAAAAATTAAATCTTTTTTCTATACCTATTATGCATTCGCTTAAGATTGGCGGTACGGTTCATTAGCCCACTGTCAGCAAAATAATCATTTCCATACAAAACGTTATTGTAAAAAAGGGGTTGTGTTGTCACTTTGTTGTTGACAATCGCGGTTTGTATAGATTTGACAGAGATTTAATGAACCATATCGTTAATCTTAACCGAAAAGGCTATAGTTAAACATAATTTTTGCCAGTTGATACGTTGTTTCCTATCGTGTCGGTGGAATAAATTTGTTTTTAAGTATTTATAAAAACCGTATTTTAACTGAATATCGGCTAAAACAGTAATTTTTAGTTTTTACTTCTCTCTGGCATTTTTTAATACTAACGGTTTTACACCCACTGTATTCAGAGACCCTCATTCTATTTCAGTGCAGGGTAAAGTGTGAAGTTAAGACATTATATACCGGGCCCGAAAAGTGTGGTGTAAAATCCTCTATCGTACTTTTTCCCTCGCTGATACGTCCCAGGTTATATCATTACTTATAATATTATTAAAATAAATTTGAGAACATGCTATAAAAACACAAGCTTATACGTGTCTTTTGTATCATTGGCCGTGTTCCGTAGCGTTTTTGCATGGGCGCGTGCGCGCGCAAAATCCCTTATACGCATGCGCTATCATGACAACGTCACAAAAAATTGTAATCTGCACAGTATGCTATTTCACAGCGCATACGTCAAAAACGCTATCGAACACGGCTACTAATTCCTCTATGGCATCACGTAAGATTTGGAGCCGTTTCGGGGGTCAAACGAACGATTTGGAATGCTTCGTCCTACTCTATCAAACTATAAAATGATGCAGTTAGATTAAGACGGCAACATTTGGTCGAATGCGTTTTTTTTAATTTGCGGCCTGAGAGTACGCAGAGCTCCAGATACTATAAACTGCCGTTAAATAGCGTCTCATATATCATAAGACGGTAAAGATAGTGGAGCGTGCGAACTTATCATCATAATAATTATTATTAGCAAAGTAATATCGCTCAAAACACTAGTAGATAGTAAAATATGTTATTAGGTTAAAATCATGTTATAGCGTCGTAAAACAATAATATTATTATGAATAAACTTTTGTATCTCGCATTAATTGTTTTATTTTTCTATCCAAATTAAGGAAGAAGTTTACAATTTAAAAAAACAAATGGAAGACAACGAGCGCTGAAATGGAGATAAAAACAGGCACAAAAAATCAAACACGATGTTTTTATTTTTTTTCTTGAATAACAATAGAAATACAAACTAGAATTTTACCTCTAAATTGCTCAATAACATTTATAATGTTATTTAGCAATTACTCTAAGGTTCTAAAGGTGGCAAGAGTGGGGTACGTTTTCAGTCTCAGTAGTTCCAATTCAGTCTGCAGTAGTACTATTCTCGTGTGGTTCGCTTGGACTTCTCTAATGAGCTTACTGCGCGTGATCAAAGTTTCCATTCTGATAGAAAGAGATAAAAAATAGTTAAAAAATAGGAATTTTTTGCATCTGTGGTTGCATCTGGTTCCACACGAACGCGCGATCTGGCGCGAGCAAATACATAAATGACAGCGCATCATCACGGCTACTTAAGTAAATTGAAGACATAAGTGGAAAAGGCGGGTAACTAACATTTAAAAAACTGACGGATTTTTGTGGAAATGGACGCCTTAGGACTGGACAAATTATTTGAAATTAAAATAATGTGGATTCGATGTACAGCCAGATAAACCAAGCTTGATGATGAAATCGCTTAGTTACAAGATTTATGAAAATTTTATTGGGAAAAATTAAGTATTTACTTGAAAATTGTAAAATGTAGCAGAATACATCTTGATAACAATGAAAACTTTTTTGCTGCCGGAAAAACCATTATTTGTTTTTTTTTGTAAAAGGCGTTCTATACGGCGGGAACAAAAATCACGCAAAGGTGATGATGCAATGCATTTTCAATCTTACGACATGAACTGAAAGTGTATTTTAGATATTAATGTTGTAGATGATCGTGTTTGACAAACTTTAATGTCAAATATGGCCTTGACGCACTTCAAATTGCACTCTTACTTTATGGCTCCATGTCCATTGAGTATAGCTATTTTCAATCGTCCGCCTTGAACTGAGTGTCCAATTTGGTTTGCATCAAAGTGCACCTTTGCGTGATGTTTGTTCCCGCCGTGTAGAACGCCCATAAGCCGCGGATAACACCGTGAGCACAGATAGTAAAATATAAATCAAGCCTAATGCGAGTCGATCGCTTCGTTCGTTCGCGCGTTCAGATCACATCTGAACGTTTTTAAAAACCTTTAATAGTCCCTAATAACTTACCGTTCTTTATAAACGTTTCGTATTTTAATAGGTTTCAGTGGGTCCTCATTCAGCTTCTTCTCGGACACTTTGGCGTTAAGGTTGCCTATCAGCGTCTCCAGGTTCCTCAAATGGGCTTCCACTTGACTCTTTTTAAGCTAAAAAAAATATTCGCTGCTTCTATATTAGGCATACATACATAAAGAGGCATATTTTATTGGCGCTCCGCATTTAGAGAATGAGTAGTAAGAGGAAAGACGGTATTGTGTATAAGCGGACTTGAGAGTTGCGAATGGTTTAAATTTGATCTCTGAAAATGGTTGAAATCGTCAAGGCTTGAAAAAGCATTGACCATTATGCAATATACGTACAAGACAAGTTAAAACAGATACAGATCGTGGATCTAAGTAATTTGGTCGGGTTACGTTAAACTCAAATCACGATTTACATGGAATTGACATATTCCGACCAAATGACGTACGTCCTCAACTGGCTCTCTTTCAATTTTGATGTTAATAATGAAGTAGGTACGTTATAAAAATTGTAAAAAATTTATAGTAAAAATTGTGTATTTTATCAAAAGTTGTAAAATGTTAGTTATTCGCTTCTTACACTTATGTCTTCAATTGATTCAGTTTATAGGAAGGAGTTTAGTGACAAACACACGAACACAAGAATGATGTATGTTAAGATATAACTTTACCTCAACCTCCTCAACTTTCTTAATCTGTTCAGTGAGTTCTCTGTTGACGGACACCTTAGACGCTTCTATTTCTTTCTCCATTCGAATGTACTCTTGCTCATCAGTACGCCCGAGCGTCTTGTTCTTTAAGTACCATTGTAGCTCTTTGGGGAGCTGAAATGATTATCGTTTACCTCATATTAAATTAGCGTTTTTCCTGTCATGCGTGTATTTGCCAGCATCCTATTATTTCCTGGTTGTTTTCCTGTCGCGTGGGAATTACGCGCACGCCTTATATAAAATATAAAAATAACATGTCATTATTATCATGGAAACTAAAGTATGAAACCCTTAAATAATGCACTCTAATCTGCGACGTGGCCTAAACACTTTTACGATGTTTATTTTCCTACAGAAATTAACCAATGCTGTTAATCGACCATACCAGCTGATAAGTCATAATAATGCTTAGAAACAAAATTGATTATGGTACACTGATACGCCGTTCCCACATTTGCCTTGCTCGTTAGGTGTCTACTAATTTATTTTAAAACAAAATTTTAGTATAGAGCTGTATAGAGTTAGTATAGAGCTGACCTTGAGTCTCCTGTAAGAGGCGAGCTCCTGTTCCATGTGTCGCAGTTTCATCTTCATCTGCGCGTGCTCCCACTCCTTGGCCAGGATCCCCTTGCGGAACTCCACTTGTTGACGCATCAACTTCAATTTCATCTCGCCCACTTGCTAAAACGTTTACAGCACGAACAAATCAAACAGAGACTTGCATCTTTAGGGTGTTTTTAGAAGGAAATGCGTAGTTATTTTTTGCACAGGTACATCATTTGAAAGTATTGAGTTGATTTAGGGCTCGAAGAAAACTATTGTTTAAAACGATGAACAAAATAATGTCTGTAAAATGAAGTATACATTTGTTTACATAATTATTTATATTAATACAATACACAGCAGTACTCTTGGTTCTTATTAGCCAGCAAGCGCGCAAAAGAACGCTCACAAAACGCTTTCTTTGAATGATAATGATAAGATCCCTTGTATATAAAAGAGTAAAAACATTGGTCAAATACATATTATTACATCAGGTTATAATTTGTATTTGACTTTGAGCTTACTAGTATAACGTTATTTATTTCCTCGATTTCGTCTCTAGGAAGAAGGATTGCATCTTCGAAGTCTTCGATATGTCCAGTCGAGACGATTTCCACCTGTCCAGCTGGCAGGACCAACTGATAAAATTTTTTATTATTTATTATACTAATAATATAAAGCTGAAGAGTTTGTTTGAACGCGCTAATCTCAGGAACTACTGGTCTAAATTTATGAAAACTTTTTATGTTTGTTAGCCCACTTATCGAGGAAGGCTATAATATTATAACATTACACTACGAGCAATAGGAACCGATAGCCGAGCAGTAAACAAAAATGTTGAAAAGACGGAATAATTTTATTATTAAACCTGAAATCTTTTTTACTCATATTAAATTTTGATGAAACCTATGACACTCGCAGCGGCTGGCAGCAGACGAATTTTCACTTAAGTTTAAAATTATTTTTCCCTTTTGTCCGCTGAGTTTCGACAAGCAACCCAGCGAATAGCAGTTTGCGTTCCATGGTGCGTACCTGTAACGTGCGGTTGCGGGCGTCTTGCTCCGTCGCCTGTCGCAGCTCGTGCACGCGGGAGCGTGCGCGGGCCGCTCGCGAGCGTCGCGCCGCCAAGCCCGCGCGCCACACGTTCGCCGCGCTCTCCGCGCACGACACCTCCGCACTCGTAGCACGAAGCTGACACAAAATATGTTCGATAACAATTCAAACCTATGAGCAGTGTTTTTAAGCAATGACTAAAATATAAAAACCAAAAAGTTACAAATAGTAAGCATTACCTGTTTAAGAAAAATCTTCTTGAGTATGTAAATGCTACACATCACTTCAAGGTCGATAGGCAGACAGGTGCAATGTATTAAAGCGTGTTTCGAACTCGTTTCTCAAATGTTGCCAAATGTTATCTTTAATACAGTCGCCAAGCAATGTGGAAGTTAAGAACAGCTTTAACATTTTACTTACGCGAATTTCGTTTTCAATTTTTGCTCTTCGCAGTTTGCACATCGTAGACCATACAGTCTCATCCATGACGGGCGGCATGTTACTGACGTGATCCAACTGGTCCACGCTAAATGGCAAAACGAAAAACTCAAGTTCATAAATTCCGAAAAATTGATGAAGGCAAATTGATCTGTAGTAAATTTTCAATCGACATTAATTGTGTACTAATTGTAACATAGTAAGCTTCACAATTTTTGGACTCACCTTCGAAGAAACTCGAGGCATTCGGGATGCATAAGTGGTGGTCGTACTCCTGTTACTACGGCCGTCGCCATTTCTTGCAGAGCCGCTGGAGTAAGGTTACCACGGGCTTGCCATTTAGGACGTTTCCTGCAAAAATAATATTTAATTCTTGATTTACATACCAAAAACATTTTTCGCTGTTGCGATGTAAAACATTTATTCAAAATGTGCGAAAGTAAGACATTTATTCATAAATGCATTTCATTGCATTTATCAATAAATGTCTTACTTTATGCAAGTTCGCTACCAACTAATTTCGAACACCTTTATGAAACTATTTCGTACGTAACTAATTAAAACATACTTGTAGAACTTATAGCACTGGTCGGCAACAACAGGCGAGACATCCACATAATGATTCTTAAAGGTCTTGTCCTGCTGTTTCTCCTTTTGGATAAGTCCCTCGTAGATTGCTTGGCATTGTTCAATGTTTGATTGTATGGTAGTAAGTTCTTGTTGAAGCATCTCTCCTTCTGCTTCATATTTACTTATTTCAAGCCTCGAAAAAATTACATAATTATTCTTCCAAGCCATTTAATTAATTTATATTAGTATTAGTTACTGGTTATTATTTATATATTACCTTAGATCTTCAATTTTCTCTGCACTCTCAACTCTATCAAGATTGACTCTCCTAAATCGCATGAGATTCAGGTTTTCTTGTCCTATTACAGAATCTAACTTTAGCTTTGTTAGCCACATATCTTTAACCTGTGTAAGTATATAAATGTATTCGATAAATTATATTCTTAATTGTACCAACATTAATACTTTACTACTTTTAAAATAACCTTTTGATTAAACTTGACGATTCCTTCATTTAACGATTGTGAGAGTTTAGCGTACTCAGTGTGAAGCATTTTTCTATACTTATCTCTCTCTTCGTTTCTTGAAGCAACTTTAGCTTCATATTCAAATACTTCTCGCAAGTCGTCCTCATTAAAATGTTCCGGATCTTTTTCAATCTGTGACATAATGTTGTATTTTAATTTTATAGCATTTCACTTACAACTTGTTTATGTAAACTCACTTCTGCTTAGCTATCATTTTTAAATTTAGCCTTATTCCTGACCTATAAGATCTTACCATACACTGTGGTTGTTGTATCGGTTTCTTTATTTCTTCATGCCATAACTTCTCCAATACTCCATCCATCATCTCCATTAGAGCTCGCTCACGGAAATCGTCCTTTGGTTGTGGTTCTGGTGGTGGTATTACCACCTGACTAGGGCTTATGTATGGTGGTATGCTGACCTGTTATTGGAAAATATATTTTGCTCTAATTTTTTAACAATGATCTCTTGGCTCACTAACAACAAAGTCTATGATTAATCTTACCTCCTCTGGTTCAACTTTAATTAGTTTTTCAGGTTCTTCTTCCTGATCCCATTCTGGGTCTTGTATTCCGATAGTGAGATGTTGGTAACTACCTCTTAGATCGGATAACGTGTTTAATTCTGTAAGATTAGAAAGTAATTAGGCTAGAAGTGTTGTAATAGTGATTATACGAACCTTAACCTTATACGAAGCGTAACTTGCATGTCAATAATAATAAAGGATATTTTTTTCTTTAAAATATCCTTACCTTGAACAATGAATCGAAGTCTTGAATTAATATTTTGCACATGAGACATTTCGCGTTTCTTCTGATTCATCAAATCGTCGAATTCTTTATTAAAGCATAGTCGCAGATTTTGGACATTTAACTGAAATCACACATATAAAATTATACACTTTAATATTATTTAGAAAAATAACATTGCTTATTTTTTATTATTCTACTTTTAAAAATACGATCCATACCTTTACCATGTGATGGAGCCAATTCATATGCAAGAAACTGTAGCTCATAGTTTGCCGTATCATTATTTTAGGTATTTCAATTAAATCATGTGCCGTTGATCCAGCCAACACATACGGATTAATTTCATCTGAACCTTCCGTCTCTGAAAGTACAGGTGTTTGCGATTGTAAACTTTTCCAGCCTTCGACTTCAGTTGTTTGAGAGGCTAAGCTAAAATAAGTCAAGTTATGTTACAAGACCATAAATATTATAATTAAAAAATAATAAAAGATATACATACGCTGACGCCCTATCGCCTCCACTTATAATGTCCATTTGTTCTTCTTCAGGTCGAAAAATGTCATCATCGTTTTCCATTTCGATTATTCTTAGAGCTTCAATTTGCTGCAATTCTGGCCAATTGTCACGTTGAGTTGGTAAAACTGCGAAATTTTCTACCTAAATCATAGTAAAAGCTTTTTGTAAAAACTCAAATTCAAAACGCAAAAATAATACCCCAATAATGAATATACCTGATAATGACTAAATATAGCGAATAGTTTAGTTCGTGGTGTCAAAACTACGTCCCAACAGTGTTTCTTGATCCAATCAGACACTTTATCCAATGCCCGAATACGGGCTTCTGTTTCTATTTGTATTTGTTCTCGCTCTTTTTCCGCCTGGAATGATTGTGATAAATTTGGTAAAATTAGAGAGCATTGGAAATATAATATTAAGTTTTAAAAATTAATGTATGTGTTTCACCTGCTTTAGTTTGTCCCTTTTATATTCGGAGTGTAACAAAAATTCGCTGAGTGGCAGCTGTGGACATTCCAGTTTGTTTAACTGCAGGTTATTTTCGAGTAAATCTACTAGTTGGGTTTTGACACTCTCTAATGCCAAAGTTATTTCCTCACGTTGCTGTTTTGATGCTATCTCTTCCTCTTTAATCTTTTTCTCCTCTTCTTCATCCAAATAGTTCTCTGTTTTATAAAGAATTTTTTAGCTCTCAATTAACAAATTATTATATTATTTATTAATTGTGAACTACGTACTCTTAAGCTTCTATATTTAGAATCTTAGTAATTAATATTTTTATTAAAAGTAAGCTATAACATAACCTTACTTGCATCCTTATCAAAAATTCCAATGACATTGTTAGTATCATTATAATATGCTTCAAACATAAGTTGATCGGGCGGTTCAAAGGTTACTGCGTCAGTTGTGTCTTCGCTTTGCAGAAGGTGTATTCCGCATGTCCTATGATTTGCCAAATGTACCAGAACTGATTTCTTGTTGTCTATGCAAACTTCTTTGATTCCTCCTTCATAGCGATGAGTGACTACTAGTTTCTTAAGATCTAGAGAGTAAATTGGAATTTATTCAAACCTAGAATTTTGTATTTAATATTACAGATAGCTATAAGATCTAAGCTGAACTAGTATTATTATTGTATATTCTTTAGCTGAAGTAAATAAATATTATGTTCATACAATCCTTGTCTTCGGCATTATTAAGAAATTGCATTATAGCGGCGCCGTCGTATCCGTAAGTCAACACACTTTCATTATTACATACGACATTGTATTGCTTTAGTTCATGCCCCGTATTCATTTCAGAATGAATTTTCACTTGTACCATTTCGTTCTAAAAAATATAAGAATTGATGTAATAATATTACATATTTAGAACAAATGATGTGGTAAGCCGTACAAATATTAAAGGTATACTTAAGAGCGTCCGTGGCCTAGTGGCTAAGCTTTGATTCGCACTCGAGAGGGCGAATGTTCGAAACCGGGTGGAGGCGTGTACCTGATCTCAAATACATAATACGGCTGCTCATTGTCGTGGAAAAGTCACGGCAATGAGCAGCCACGGCAAGAATGGACCGGCTCGACTGGAGTGATACCACGGCCTCACAGAAAACTGGCGTGAAACGACGTCGTGCTGTGTTTCATTCAGTGAGTGAGTTTACCGGTAACTCAACTTCTCTAATCCCCTATACCTATTCCCATTCCCTATTCTCTCACACGGGCCGGCAAAGCACTTGCGACTCTTCGGATGTCGCGAGTGTCCATGAGCGACGACAGTTGCTTTCCATCAGGTAAACCGTCTGCTCGCTGCCTCCTAAAATATCATTAAAAAAATCTTACCGATGCGCTGAATTCTAGAAGATGCATCTTATTGGAACGATGCGGCACAGCTAGTGCTCTGCCGGTCTCACTTAGAGGAACAATCTGGGAGTATGGACCCTTCAGCTTACCCTGTAACTTATTCTTTTCACCAGTTTCCGCGTTAATGCATATTAGACGTTCGCCTGTAATAATATTATTAAAAAAAAGACGCTTATCAAATGTGTAAAGTTTTTTAAAACTATTAGCACTTATAGCACCTATGGCGTATTGGTCCGAGGAGAGCACCAAGCAAAATATCCTCATAGTATCGCCAACTTGCATTAGGAAACAGTCGACCAGACTGCGTTCAACTTCTGCATACGTTATCAAACTTAACTCATAATCTTCGCTTATCTGAAAAGTAGTTTTTTTTAATAAAGTACGCCGTAAAATAAATTGCCAAAATGTTTCGTGTCTTATGATATATTTATGTTACACAACATTTTAGAAGTGTTCCGTTAAATATTACGAATGAGTCGTGGTCACAGTAGCTTTTAATATACTTTGATTTCTTAAAAAGTGTATATTTAATCAGTCTTTGCATTGATTAAAGAACATATTATTATTAGATTATCTTACTTTATATATGAATAAATCTCCAGCGCACATAGCAACAACAGCCAGGATCCTGCCGTCAGAAGAGAACGTCGCTTTGGATATAATCTGATGAGTGAGGCATGCCTCACTAATCTTGTGTAGGGCGTTATTCTCCCACTTGAGTAAAGCCAGGCCGTAGTTCTCACCAACAGAGCCGATCACCACTAGCAGTGGGTCCAACGGACTCGCTTGTAATGTTATGTCCTCTTCTCTAAGATATTTTATGGTAACCTATACGAACATTACTATTTTTTATTACCGGTGGTTGGCACCGTAGTCTCAACGTACAAAAATACTTATTTTAAATTAAAAAAATATTTGAATTATTATTACAACGTTAATTTCTATTATAACCATAAGAATTACAGTAAATTTTGAGAATTATTCCATAAGAATGTCCAATTCTAAACTCGTAAAAAGCTTTAGAAATTTTAACTCAAGAACGGAACTACAGGCGAACAAGCACTCTTAAAAGCTTTATCATGAATGTGCTATAATGTGTAGAATTATATACTAGATGACACGTCCGGAACTCCGTTGCGTCAAAATTGGTTCTGTTCAGTGGTTTGATCATAAAAAAGTTAAAGAAACATATGGGTAAATTTCCATGACCCGCTTTATTACGCGGCTAGGCTGAAAATCATCCTTTTTTCTAAAGATATATATTTTGATTTAAAAAGTAAATCATATTGTCTTTATTATGGACCAGTAATAATTTTTCTAAATAATATTCATTTTAGAAAAAAAAAACATAAATATAAGCGATTTCTAATTTTGGTGGATTGTCGTCGAACAATTTTTCTCAATGTCAAGATCAATTAACTGTAAACTTGATGTTGGATTACATTTAAATCTTTATGTAGTCGTTCTATATAAGTGATTCTACAGAATATATCTATTTTACTGCGTTATTTATTTATTTACTTATTGATATGAACACCCAACAAAAGTTACAATGGTCAATTATTATAAAATTAGGATTACAATGCTTATCGTGGTTATTGCACTTTTAATTATAGGCTATTACGCCATGTTTTTTGAAAATCGGCTATATAAATTAAATTAAAGTTAGAATAATAACATAAAAATTAACAAAAGTCGATACTTTACATCAAGTGTTGTAGTAAAGTTTTAAAGACACAATTTAGTTCTGTCGTCGAGAATTTTCTAATTTTGGTGTCATAAATGAAAACGTTACTTGTATTAAATATATTTGATACCTAAGGCATAAAAAATACATCACACCCCCCAGATTCTAGCTACACGCTAACGTACTTACACCAAATTATATGAAAAAAAAAACATGTCCACCAAAACCACCAAAATTAGAAAAAAAAATGCTACTTGTTTAGTTATCCACTCATATTCTCATTTAGTAATTATAATATTAGTATGGGTACTGGGTATTGTATCTTACCAATTTACCAGTCACCACCTCATACACACAGAGCGTGCCGCCTTCATCCAGTGTTATGAGATGTGCATACTTCGGAGCAAGGATTTGGATCTTTTTAATGTTTCTGGAACAATTAAAGGAATATATCCTGATGATCACATATATTGTTATAATATATGAATATTGATTTTTATACCATAATAAAAATGCATAAAGTTACCTCTGTTTAAATGCTATTAATTTAGCGTCAATGTTGTCCACAGACTCACTAGTTATTTTGTAAACAAATCCTTTTTCAGTCCACATGACAGCTGCATCAGTAGAAAAATTTGAAACTAGTTTTATCACGACGTCTCTTGGGCTATAAAACCAGTACACAGCCCATTTTGTATCTGACTTTTTGAGAGCCTAAAATATTTTATTGAAACTAATTTATTGGAACTTAAACGCGACTTACTTTTAAACGCGAAAGTCCCGAAAAAATAGTTTTAATTAAAATGCAAAGGGAAAGTTTATAGTTTGTAATTATATCAAAAGGATAAACAATAATATGTATTATTTTGTCTCTTACTCTAATACAGTTGTCTGGTCCGTAAATTAGCATCCCGCTGTTATAAGTACACATACACGTCCGATTTTTGCCTTCTATATTTTCCGACCACTCCAACTGTTTCACCAGACCAACCCCATCAGAAGTTAACTGAAACTCAAAAACAAAATATGGACTATGTGAATACAACTCGTAGCTCGTAGAGTTATCGTAGCAAGGCTCTACAAACGACGTAGAAGCCTACGACGCGCTACGAGCGGATCCCAAAGTGTAGGTACACCACGTACCTTACGTTAAGTAGGGCAAACTGCCTCATCTTGGACAGTAATCTTATTTATTGTTATCTCAGATTTGGGCTTAAAAATAAAAGAATCTTCATGATTTTATTTGTAAAGTCTTTTACTACTTCGTTTTCTTAACACAAAATGCGTGTAACAATACAAAATGGTTGGCTTTAGGGTACGTCTCTAAAATATTATAACTTAGTTTTGTTATGTTGTTCTCTGTACACCAATACATGAAATAATAACAGTACATACGCTGTATAAACAAGCATTCTCATCGAGGGCGTACAGCTGGCCGTCGTTAGTCCAGCAGATGGCCATAAGGGTAGGGTCCGAGATCTCCCACCCGGTAGCCTCCTCCAGCGGCCGCTTCATAACCAGGGCGACCTTGTGGCACTGGGTCACTTCCCACACGTTGACCCCGCCCTCCCAACACTGGCCTATCATGAGGTGAGTGCGACTTGGCCTGGATGATTTTGTAATATTCTTAATTAATATCTTATAATATAACCAACTAGCTGACCCGGCGTTCGTACCGCCTGATGATGCACTACTTTATTTTGTATAGCTGACATATCTTAGGTATATGTACATATTCAATTTGAACTGGAGTCTATAATATCCTCCATATAAAACTGAATCCATAATTCCCTGGTCTCGATGCTCCCTTAATATAGTCTATGGCTATGAATGACAACAACATTCGTTAAGCGCGTTTTTTAAAATATGCAAAATTAAATTTTAATATTTTTGAGAGACTCTTAATGTGTGTTTTGTTGTAGACACCGCTACTAACTGTTTGTGATAGGTTTTCAAAATGACGATCGAATATGACAGTTGCGTACAATTTTCTGATCAGAAATTCGTATAATATGCGGCTTAAACAATGCTCTGCCTCCGAAGGACCACGGCTGTATGGACGGCCAGCAGCCACTGCCGGCTCTGCCAGCTAACTTCACCTTCAAGCCGCTGAAGACCAGTGGCAGCTCATTCCATCATGGCGGACTTACATAACGCTCTGCCTCTGTCTGCCTCGTCGCACCTCTGTCGAAGGTTTGGGCAGCAGCCGCTGCTAGCTCCACAACTCCAGCGTTGAAGCCGTCGGCAGTTGTTTGGCCATAATGGCGAATTTACACAATGCTCTGCCTCCGTTGCACCTCGGCCGGGGGTTAGGCCTGCAGCCACTGCTAGCCCCACACCTCCAGCGTTCGTTGAAGCCGTCGGCAGTTGTTTGGCCGTAATGGCGGACTTACACAATGCTCTGCCTCCGTCGCACCTCGGCCGGCGATTTGGCTAGCAGCCACTGCTAGCTCCACACCTCCAGCGTTTGTTGAAGCTGTCAGCAGTTGTATGGCCGTAATGGCGGACTTACACAATGCTCTGCCTCCGTCGCACCTCGGCCGGGGCTTAGGCCAGCAGCCACTGCTAGCTCTACAACTCCAAAGTTCTTTGAATCCGTCGGCAGTTGTTTTGCCATAATGGCGGACTTACACAATGCTCTGCTTCCGCCGCACCACATCTGTGGGGATGGACAGTAGCCGCTGCCGACTTCGCCAGCTCCACACCGACAACGCGTACTGTGGAAACCCACTGAAACCCGCCAGCAGCTCGTTCTCCATCATAGCAAGTGCCTTGTAGCGGTTTACTTCATGGTCTAAAAAATGTGTTTAATCACTATAAAGCCTCCTTCCACAAAGGCGCGTAGTGGATATTATATTTTTTTCAGTAAATTTTGTATTAGGCTTCACACACTACCATAATAATATCGCAATAGAAGAAATAAAATAACGCATACTTGATAGGTAATATTATTATCTACCGATAAAAACGTGCATGTATGGGGAAGATTTTAGTCTACATACATGTCAGATATTGCCAAATATCAGCTTGTATTATTTACAACCCAAGCCATACTATATTTCTTCCTGCTAACTCTTTCCCCCTGCGAGACCGAAAATCCGAATAGCATAATATATTTTATGGGAACTTAGAGTTGCGCTTGGTCTATAATAATACATTTAGACTGTAATGTAATTTAATATGTGATGCAACAAAACGATGACCTCTATGGCGCAGACCTTGGTAGCACACGCCGGGGGTCGCAGGATTAAATCAAAAAAATCCCGCCGATGGAACAAAAGTTTTTCAAAGTTCATGGGTCGTGGATGTGTATTAAATATGTGTATCATATAATTAAAATCTTAAATATGTGTATAATATAATAGTATTAAATATATTTCCGTACCCGTATCACAAGTCCTTCAAGTACTTACAGCCAGACTGACGTGGTGTGAACCATCTATAGATAAAAAAAGTGGATGCCCTCGCGTCACAACTTTGTTACACTCTAATATATATTATAATAATTATAGACTACATAGCCTTTATTAATATAACTATTCTTACCCTTTAGTTCTGCTACAATGTTCAATGCTGGATACGTCATGACTAGGATACGTGGGGTAGGGGTACATTTTTCAGCGAACGCAAACGTGTTAGTTTTATAGCCTGAAATAAAATAAGCTAGCGAAAAATTGCAGCTTTTTAAGGGCTCGCGCCTCGGGAGACTTTTGAAATCTTTTAAAAGTTTCACGGTTCTGAATTCATAATGTAGAAGCTAATTTCGTTTAACTAAATGACGATTTTAGATACTAATAAAAATATGTTGTACTACTGTCGCCATCTATGAGTTGATATGTGCAACTGATAAGTTTAACTTTACTGTTGCACAGCTTAACTTATAGATGGCGTTAGTAGTACAATATTATCTTTATTTATTTTTTTATATTATTTATAATATTGTAACTATTTTATTTTTAAACACATCTCGATATATACTTAAGTTACCATGCAAAATCCCAAACCTCAAGCTCTTATAGTTTTTCAGAAAAATGTACCATAAATACTGGAAGTGGGAAATAGAGGGCTCGCTT
This sequence comes from Cyclargus thomasi, assembly GCA_026546445.1. Taxonomy (NCBI): domain Eukaryota; kingdom Metazoa; phylum Arthropoda; class Insecta; order Lepidoptera; family Lycaenidae; genus Cyclargus; species Cyclargus thomasi. The sequence continues at coordinate 44,502 of JAOTAV010094117.1, read as the reverse complement.
TGCTCGTCCAATAAATTAGTTTAGAAAAATCAGTAACGTATCGTCGTCTCTGGTGCCGTATTCCGAAACAGTTTTGAGTCTCTAATAAACGAACCGGAATGCCGTCTCTCTACGTGAAATTTGAAATGACGTCGTTAGAGTAGGACGGCAGTCTTCGGCCAAGTCTAAAGATTTAAATGTGAGATAGAAATGTCCTTTGAGATTAGGACTCCAGCCCGACTAAGTTGCACCAACGTCATATCTCACTCTCTCTCCTTCTCGAGCGTAGTCACAATTGTCAATTTCGACATATCTCTATTCCCTAACATGAGAACGTCGAGAGACAAATTTCTAGTTCGTTGACTAGCATCGAAAAAACCGTAGACTCTTCTCATAATATCAAGATGTCGACAAAACTCGATAAAATTGTTTGGTCATGTAGTTATTCGTAGACAAAACTGGCACAGATCAAAATTAAGCACAATAATTATCTATAATTTTGTCAAGCACGACAAAAAAGTATGCCATGGCCAATAGAGCTAGTGTAGCTATGAATGTAGACAAATTTCTCGATGGCATATCTAAGCCGGGCAGGAGTGGCAGCACCTAAGTCGTGTACAAATACGTACCGGTAATAACATCAACCCCATCTCCTTTATCAAAACAGTTTGCTTCATATACGTGTTCCGTGTTATCTTTCAAGTTAAAAAACAGGATGAAAACATCGTGAGCGACAGCCAACACATCTTTACCTATAAACGTCATGAAATCTACACGCTGGGGTATGGCCCACCTGGAATTTAAATAACTTATCGAAAATTGTGTCATGCTTTAAGTGAATCCAAAAATTTTGTAAGAAAGGTACTTTGAGTGTCGACTCCGTAAAATTATGCCCAAATCATATTAAGCGTGAAGAACTGGAGTCTGGGGCGGCTTAACCGAAAGTGCAAATTGTGTAATGCATTCGACGGGCGCAACCGTCACAGGAGCTAAGACTTAATACGTCGGCAATTTAATATTTACAGCTTGGGGGGATTAGGCCTCGGGTGCGCCAAGGATTCATTGCATACGGGGTTACAAGAGAGCCGTCAGTGACTCCACTGGTAAAAAACCAACAGATTATTTGAAAACAAATTAAAATTTATTATAATATTAATTATGTGTACCTGATTTGAGCTTTTCTTTCGTTATCAGATTGCAAGGTATCTTCAACCATCGTCTCTATCGCCTCTAACGTCTAATGTGTTATAATAAGCTATGGACCAAAGAGCTTGATATTGGGCATATGCCTGAGTAAGGTGCTTTTTTTTTAAGTTCGTTGTAATATTTTGTATGAGTATTTGTAATCTCAACTTCCTTACCAATATCGGATCTAATACGTCGTTGCTAAGTAACTTGTTATTTATTGATTATATACGTGGACCGCACGACCAGAATATATCTGGCATGACACTAGCACACGTATGCGCCAGGAACTTGATGGGACACTCTAGGTTCCATTATTTAACTGACATTTAAGTCGCGTAGTGCGGCCTTTATATGAATTCCTATTTATAATATTTGGCACTCGCATTGATCCGCTACACTTTAGCATAAGTGTGGTCTTGCCTTAATAATAATATTTTTATTAAATCCTTTTGCATTTTTTTAAATAACTAAATGTTTAAGAAAATTTATATTGGTTATGTGGAATACCATACAAAAAAAGACAATGAAAAGAGTCAGAGTTTAAGTTGAGTGTAAAGTCTGACTGCGAGGCCGTCTAGGGACCACCTTAAATAGTAGGCTTACAAAATATACATTATGCCTAAAATGTCTATCTAAAGAAAAAAATCTGACGTAAGTCATGATATTTCAACAAGCTGTCAATGTCATCTAAGAACTCCCTGTTCCAAAATTTTACAGTTTGAACTCAGGCTATTTGAAAAGTTATGATTGGTGGCTGAGACGTCAGATAGCTATAGCTAGCGTTCTGCACAGAGCTTACGAGCACACCTGAAGATTCAACAATACAATCGGGAGATAATGGGAAGTGATTGCAAATAAATTGATAAGATGAATCAATTTCTACGGTTTAGCTATTATAGTTTTTAGTGTATTAAGTTTTGTGATTTTGTTTATCTACAATGTAAAGTGAAGTGGAGGTTTAATCCTATAAAATGTACGTACCGATCGAAATTGCGTTTCCATTTTCTGTTTATCGAATCAAGGCTGACACAAAGAATTTATGTATACCATTTAATTCATGTTTGTAGGAATGTTACCGGCCCCCTTGATCTGATTAGAGCAGAAAGATGGAACACCTCATCGATAGACTTCGGCGAAATAACAATGGACAGAAACTTTGCCCTGCTCCTTGTCTCACTTATATCTGCCATACTTTGGATTGTATATATAACATACTACAACAGCAGAGTTTTAGGATATATCCTAACGAGATTGATTAACAAATTTTATTTTCAAGATGAAAATTTCAAAATTGGTAAGTTTTACTTAAATTTAATACCAATCAATTCAGAGTATAGAATATTATCCTGACTTTTATGTGGCCTACAATTACACTGCCGACATTGCTTCAAGCTACAGATTTTGCTTCAAGCAATTTAAGCCTTTCATAAAGTTTTTTTTATTTGCATTTTATGAATATTAAATTCTTTAAATCTATCATAACAATTATATGTAACACATTTATATATTATTGTACTTGTACTTGTGTGAACTTGTGTTACTGTATGACTTAAAGTGGAAGCAATGGCTTATGGTGATACAAAACTAGTAATAAACAATGTTGATAATTCAACACACAAATTAATTTATCAATTTCCTGTAATCCATATTGATATAAAAAATATAAAAGTGTGTCAATCTCTATTGCTCTGTATACTTTGGGGTACAAAATTTTTATGAAATTACATAATACAAATACTTGTTGCCTTGACCGGAGTGATACCATGGCTTCACAAAAAGCTAGCATGAAACAGCATTGTGCTGTGTTTTGTTCAGTGAGTGAGTTTACTGGTAGCCCAACTTCCCTAATCCCCTAACCCTATCCCCTCATAAAAAAAAGTCTGGCAATGTTTGTTAGTACATTGCCAGACTTTTTTCTCTTTGGATATCATGTGTGTCCATGGGCGACGGCAGTTGCTTTCCATCAGATAACTCTTCTACTTGCTTGCCTCCTAAATATCTAAAGAAAAAGAATTTTTGTGTGATGATACTTAAGCCCCGAGAAAAATATGGATAGTTTAATACCTGTTTGATTACTTGTAACAAATATACAGTTTCTTTTATTCAAATTCACTTATTATTATCCACCACAAATATACATCAAATAAAATTACATTTAAATTCATGGAAAGTAATTGTCGCAGTCTTCCAATAACATGCAACTGCGTGAAGTACATAATCATTTATCTATGGACCCAAACTAGGCAAAGCCTGTATCTTGGTGGCCCTAATTCTACTAAATTATGTCATAAACCAATTTTAGACGCGCAATCGGAAAATAATCTACATTGTAAATCTATAATTTCTTAGTGTTACATTTAACTTACATCTGTGTATACAAAATTTTATGACTTTAACTAAAATTTAACAAATGCAAATTAAATTGGAATAATATTAAAGGCAAAATTAAAAGATATAAATTTGTGAATAAAATTACATGATTTCATCGTCATAAATACACTTCAAGTTTCTTTTATAAAATAGTATTTTTTTACAAAATCTAACTATGGAATAAAATGTTGTTTGTAATGGTAATGTTTCACAATTTAAAATATCATCATTACATTGCAATGACCATATACCTACTGTTTATCTTTTCAATGGAATTCAATGAAACCTATGTAATATCTTATATTTTTGATGATGCAGCTAAATTAGCAATAACAATTCTATTCATTTGTTTTCCACCTTCTAAAATGTAGTAAAAATCTACTAACGGCACCGAGGCTCAAGCCTTGAGTTAAGTCAAGAAAACTTAGTAAGTAAAACTAAACTTGGGAAGTAAAAAGGTACTTTGAGTTTAAAGAAAATGGGTGGTCTTAATTCTGGAAAAAGTGTATGAAAAGCATACACTTTCTCCAAATGTAGGTAACATAAAATTGCAAAAAACATTTACAGTAGATACAAGTTAATTATATAGTATATATAGTAAGAAAGAAGTATCCAAATATTGTGTTTTATTGAAAATAATGTTATTTCTTTAAAATAATTAATATCTATGTTATTGACGTCAAATCACAACAATTTAAACACAAGATACATAATTTACATGTAGCATTGAACTTTACACTCATTATGGCGTAAAATTATTATACAGGTAAACAAGCTACGAAAAAGTCTCAGAAGAGGAGATTAATTTTATCCAATATAGGTACAAGATTTTTTGTTCCAACATACGCTGCTGCCCATTACAATAATTATTTAACGATGACAGTTATTGACTAGCCTTTAAGATCATTAAAGTATGAGTATGTTAAATGATTTACCTAATGAGATACTAATTGTTGTTGACCTTGTGTGGTGTCAAGGATTTACTGAGAAAAATATTATATACCTATCTGCTTGTTTCAAAAATATATTTGTTTTGTTGCTATACTTCATAAATTTGGTTCCATTATAACTATGGAACCTAATAGCTGTAGCTTTGTCGTGTACTATCAGAGAAGTTGAAACAAATACATATCGTGAATCTGAGTAATTTGGTCGGGTTATGTCGAACCTAGCTGACAGATGACGACTTACGTGGAATTGACATAATGCGACCAAATGACGTAGGTCCGTCAACTGGCTCACTTTCAGTTTCCCCCATTATACATCTACGATAGAAGTTACGCTCAATCTGGTTTCCTGGGTTTATTACAGAGGTTATGGTCAATCTGTAACTGAATGCCAATCTATCAGTCTGATTTTGGTATACCATTCATATGGCTCTAATACTCTTAAGCATGATATGTATAAGATTTAAATTAATATGAACATATATTTATAATATTATGTTCCTATTCCATATCAGCAATTCTATTTATTATTCAAATAATTGTTTTAGGTTCATTCACTCTTAATGCTCTCTCAGGCAAAATAATGTTTCGTGATATTGTGTATATAAACTACGACTATACCCTACGTGTTCAAGACGGCTATCTGATATTTAGATGGTGGCGCTCATATGTCCCGAAAGATGTTTCCGAAGGTACAATTGTTTTTCAATTATACATATAATAAAATAGTAAAATTGGCGTGTCTTCACAATGAATATTTTGACCAACTAATCACTGTAGGGACTTAGGAATAGTAATATAACACAAATCGACAGAAAAGTTGTCTGCCTATTTGTTTGTCTGTTTGTACGCGCTAATCTCCGGGGCTACTGAACGGATTCGAATAAATCAAATTTGTTATTTAATAACTATTAAGTCTAGGCAACATATTGGATACTTTTTATACCGGGAAAATTTACGGTTTCCGTGATATACAAATTTTCGCGCATCGAAGTTGCGGGCATCAACTAGTGTATCATATTTCTTACTCTTCGATATCAATACCTTAAGCTAAGCCTAAGAGATATAATTGTGTAATTCCATTGGGTATTTTTTATTTTATTTTTCAGATTTATCACATTCTGATACTCGTCTCTCTATCATGCTCAACGGTTTCGAGTTACACTTCTACAACCGATGTGATCTCTACAACGAACTTGAAAAAACATTCGGTCTCGAACCTGTAATAAAGCAACAACACGACGACGACGATTCCACAGATCGCGACCGAGCTATGAACGACGCTAACGAGAAAAGAGAAAGAGCTCAGGACACGGTGAGGTCCGAGGCGGCCATGGCTCGGACGTGGCGAGATTTGATACCGGTCATTAAAATCGATATATGCACAGGGCGAGTCGTTTTTGGGAATCGCTTAGTCCCGACCACATTGTCGATAAGCGTCGAAGAAGCCCACCTAATGTACAGTACAAAACCCCCTGCGTCGAGCTTAGATCACCTAATGCATTTCGTTAAAGCTAAAGCCGAGAATTGTAAAGTCATATTAGCGCCCAGTCCAAATTATACTTCTATGGTCGACGAACCACCCCGGTACATGGGCGAAGGCTTCGTAGTTATGAGCTCGAACTACATAGAAGTTTATTTTTATATGGACGAACCGGGTTTGGTTCCGGAGCAGCCGGTGCTGCTTCAACTGGCCAACGGCGACATAGTCGAGTCGGCCCCGCCCATATGGGGTGTCGACATAAAATGTGGCAAGGGTACCGACTTCAGCTATGGCCCGTGGGCTGACCGGCAACGGGATCATCTGTTCCGATTCTTTTTTCCCCCTAATTACAAAAATTTAGAAGTCACTCCCCAACCAAAACCGGGCGACCGCAGACAGATGCAATCGTTCGATATCAGGCTGTCGACTTTGAACGAAGCCACAATCGATATACTTTTCACGAAAAACAAAGAAACGAACGCCGTCCATATAAATATCGGAGCCGGGTCATATTTAGAGGTGACGCTACCTTGGATCGTCTTGCAGGACGGGTATACGACTAAAATTACGGGGCAACTGCTTCATTTGGAAGCCACGACCAGCCTACAGTACAGAAGTTTAGCGGAAAGTGAGACCCTCGAGTACACGGTTAAGTGCCACTACCCTCTCGTATGGAATCATCATCAATGTTGGCAGCTCTCTTTAACGGGATGCAAAGCGACCGCCCATTTCGTGTACACACACATAGATTTCTTTCAGGATCTGACGAACGACTGGGCTAGTAAAGCTCGTCCCGATATCTTACATTTTGTTCCATACACATGGAAAATATCAATACTCTTGAAGGAGTGTGAGGTTGTCACTCTGAGTAACCAGTACAACTGGATAGATTGCAGTTCGACCAATCAAGAAAATAACCATGTCGCCTTCTGCGGAGACTTGCTCGATGTTTCGTTTGATTTGCCGTTTGTGGATTTCCTACCTGATATAATTCCCCTAAAGATATGGGTCCAGGGCGAAGCTGTAGACATGAGTCTCTATTTACCAGAAGTCAATACTTCCAGGCTTCTGCTTTTATCTATTGACAAGAATATGAAACTAGTACCTTGTAGATTAAAGTCATCGAAATGGCGTAGAAAATGCGTAAAAAGTCAAGGGTGGGTGGACTGTTGGTCGGTTCCGATCGTAGCTTTAAGTGTCAGATACAATTACCATCCCATCCCTCCTCTGGGACCAGAGCCGCAGGCCGATATCACGACACCTGAAAAAGAAGAAATACTATTGTCTCCCATGAGAATACCCCGCATGAGAAAACAGCCCCAAATGAACTGGGCGATAGACGGCAATAATTTTGATCGCACTTCACTCCCACCAGATAAAGTAAGCGTGGAGTTGGAAGTCGGTCCGTCGATACTCCTAGCGTATGGAACGATAATTACGAGTTTTATGAATCTGTTGGAAAATATTTTCGGCGAGGATCAGATATTTACGGACATGCAAAAGGCACCCAACGTCGGTACATACTTTTGGGCGAATGAAAATCAAACCAAAATAAATGAACGAAGCAGTATTAATCAACATGCAGAGATAACTATAGATGATACGAGCGACACTAGTAAAGCGACATTCGATCCCCGCCGCTGCAGGCCACTTGAGGTCACCGTATCGATAATAATTCACGACATACAAGCCCATTTAGTAAAGAATTGCAGCGAAAATGAGCCCCCGTGCCCTGTTGTATTGATTGAAAGATTTGGATTTGAGATGGATAAAGGTTTCCGGGAAACCAAGCTCCAACTTCTTCTTAGTCCATCGATACTGGTATCATCAAATAGTCCTGCGCGGTCTCATTCTAATAATAGCAACAACTCTAGCGCACTTCAACAGGGCCATTTGATGCTCTCTTCTTTCCAACTACGAGGAAACGGATTCTTTAGCGACACTAATAGATCAGTCGAAGATGAAACGATCGAATATGCCTGGATGATGGAACTGCAGCTCGGACAGTTGACCGGGCGATTGACGTTACCCCAATTATATCATGTCATCTCGTCTTTAGAAACTTTCTTGCTACTTATATGTGACAGCGAAAACGAACTTACCCCACCGAATACAGCAAAGCAATGTCATCACGGATTAAATAATGTCTTATGCCCGGAAAGTGATATGGCACTGAAATACAGATGTCCAACTCCTAACGAAATAAAATATCGTATGATTCGAGTAGCCATCGATCTCATAGACATTTATATCGCAGACGCCAACACTACTCTCCAAACATGGTTATCTCCAATAAGATTTTCGTTCTGTAATTTGCACGGCTCAGGGTTCGGTACGGGTGTGACAGGACTGCTTCCAAATATCAAATTAGCCCTGTACACTCAGTCGAATATACACACAAATACACATCACAACTCTAGCAGTAGCAATAACAGTCAAAGTAAAATACCTGAAGATAAAAGTGATAATTGGGTGGGCGTCGGCTCCATGTCGTTAGGACCTTTGTTATTAGAAGCCGCCTCGTGTCTGCCCCAAAGTCCGAAAAACATACACTTAGTCCAGCAGAAGTTCTTAAAATTACATGACGATAAATTTAAACGCTTATGGTTTCTCTGGCCAAACGAAGGGAGAGGTGGGCAATGCGGATGTACAGGAGGTTGCGCATTCTTTGGCTCTAACAGGAACGGACCGAACTTCTTGAAGCCCAGCCCGACAGACCTAAATGATGGAATTAACGTGGCCTGCTTCAATGTCATAGAAACGTCTCCAGGAGAATATGGGTACGGGCAAAGTCTCCTTCACCCCGGTCAGCTTGTGTTCCATACACCGCCTTATAATAGCCTAAACGTTTGCTTACAACCAACGAACGTAGTAACTTTGATCCCGTCGCCGTTGCCACAAAATCTAAACAAATCGCCCCAGAGTACGGAACGACGAAGTCTAACACGTCGGTTCTCTTACACGAGCATGAATAAAGGCAGCAACAATGTTTTAGTATCGAGTACTAAAAGTGACGTTCCATACGCCCGTCTCGTAGATTCCACTGCGCCTTTGGGAAGTTCTAAAATCGATAGCGATTCGAAGCTGAACAAGCCAATAATTAACTTACCTCAAATGGAAAGCAGTGTTTCCGATTCTAAATTAGCCCTAAGCTGCGGGGTTAAAGACAACATACAGTTAAGAAAACCGCTACCGAGCGACAGCGATGCCTTCGTTGTTCCTAAAGCTCCATCACGAAGTGTAGCAGTTTCGGAATCTCACTATTCATTGAATTCTCATCCACCAACAGAAGAAGCATTGCCTCTGGAAGTACAACGCACTATGTCGATCACAAGTGAGAATCATTCGGAAGCGTTCTTCTCAGCTGACGAAGACATGTTCCCGAGCCGCTCCTCTAGCCTTAAGCATTCCTTCAGCAGTCGTCACAGTAATTCGAAAGAAAAAAGTGCCCTGATCAGAAATGACACAAACAGTGATAAATGGTTAAACTTAGCACCGCGCGTTGATTCCATAGAGGCTCAAGATAATATCAGCAATTTAAGTGCTGGAGTTCAACCCGACTCCGAAAGCGGGTCTGTATCGTCCTCGTCGTTTATATCTGCTATTTCATCTCAAGAAGACATGACACTGGTCAATCTGCACATGCAAACGAATAAACCTATCGTAGATTCTCCTTTACTTATGGCCAGCTATATGCACAATCTTCCCCAGTACAAATGTACAAATTGGTGCCATTGTTCCCTGCCGACTGGAAGCGACGTATTTACTTTACCTCTTTTCAAACGCGCGGACGACGGATCTCTCGTTTATGTCGGTCAAAGATATTTGCCAGCATTCGAAGCGACCGGCAAGGTGCCTATATTGAAACTCATTTCCAAAAAAGATGCTCATAATAACCAAAATCAACACGGTACTTTCTCCAACATACCGCAACATTTTAATTCCCAAATAAAAGCACATCCTTATCCTCAAGCATGGTGGGACTTGCAACAGAATGTGCAGGATAGTCAAGAAAATACAACCGACAAAAGTTCAGCTTCGACCATAACCACCACGAGTGACAGTAAAAGCGGGGTATTTGTTAAATTGCGGGGTGAAGTGGACATAATGCTTACACCCTTAGTACTTGAAAGTATTCAAAAGTTCGTAGAATCTTTGACTCCAGTGCTAGCGAACATACATCCGATCACAGTTATTAACCACCTTCGTTTGCTTTGTATATCATCGGTAGAGTCGGCTAATGTCTTGAAACAGAAGCAGTACGTGTTGAATTGGTTACCGCAAATGCAAGCGCGGAGTGAGTCGAGTATTATAATGGAGAAAGACGACAAATGTAAGTTAGCAACAATACCTCACTCGAATGTTTACGAGGAGACCATCTATGATCAGCTTCAAGCGACTGTGACTGTTCCAAAAGTCAACATGATATTTATCCAATCATCTGTGGTAGAAGATATGATTTCCTTCTCCGCTCTTGACAATATTCAAGATCTTACATGTGTCTCTCTATTTGGTGTTTCGGTTGAAAATATAGTTGGTAAATATGTGTGTTCTAAGAAGACACTGGAATCGGTGCAGTTATACTATAGACCGACGCTACGAGCCCTGGGTAGTAAAAAGTCCTTTGGCATAATGAAAGGACCAAGAGCACTGATTTCTGCGCAGTCTTCCGGATCTGGAAGAAAAAGAGGGCCCGAAAAGGGAGAACCCGTGTACATTGAAACATCACAGCAGCAGTGTGAAGACACAACAGTGACACTTAACATCGGTAAGTATTTACATGACATGATGATTAGGTTCATCACAAGCAAAAAAGTCTTATTTGATGCTAAACAAACATAAATTTCAGGAAAAGTACATGGCCAATTACGTCGAATACGAAACGAATCGTCACAACTTAAAGACGCTACAATTACTGGTATTCCATGCCAGCATTCCAAAGTTGCCTTTAAATTCGCAAAAGTTGAGGCAGCAGGAAAAGGACACGAGTCGACTGTAAGAACTTTGTAGTTCCATATTATGATTTTATTATTTAAAAACTGCAATACATTAAGGTTTCTTGTTTTTTTAGGGAGGCCAAAATGGATCAGGAGAAGGACAAAAAGAAAACTCGATCGGATATATCATGCTGGAATGCGGAATAGAAGGAATTTCAATTAAAGTATCAAAACATTCACAATGTCATAAGACGAATGAAGAGAAGAACCCGGTACGCGCTGAAACCGAGAGCTGTAGGGAATCGGTAAAATCAACCGAGGAAATAAAACCAGAGAAGGAGAAGTCGAATCGAAAATCCGGAATTGTGGAAGACCTGTTCAGGAAGAAGGAATCAAATTCGAAGCCGAGTACTCCTAATTTGAGTAGCACGCCGGCTCCGCCGCCGCCGCCGGAGCCGAGTACGCCGGGACAAGACGAGCCGTCAAACGACAGCACGGTCGTACCAGTCAAGGACAATGGGAATACGTCCTCATGCTCCATAGATTTTAAAGTCGTATGGTTCAATTTCGCCGCGCCACCCCGAACACCGATTACAAGAAAAATTGATTATACTCGGTGAGTTTATAACTTAGGCTTGTTGTAAGTTTGAAATGCTGTTATTTTCAGACCTACTAACCTCTTATACATTCGATAAAAATAGTACCCTAAAAGCTATTTATTACTAGACTATGAATACGATATTTTTGTTGCGTTCGACATACAAAAAACCTGGATAACATCGAGTAAATGTTTTAGATTGGACTGGAATCTCCTAAGTACAGCATCTCCAGCGATCAACGCTTGGATGAACCCCTGCAACAGGCTCGGCATTCGTATCGTCGCGTTGTACCGCGCCCGTGCTCGCCGACTCGCCGCCACCGCCGCTAGCCTCATGGCTTCTGCCCTTGATAGAGCGCCTAGCCACACGCTGCCGAAGGTATCATATCTATACTCTTATATGCAGTTAGTAGTTACACAATTTAGAATCCTTTACCCCAATATAACAAAATTTAACAAAATCGGTCTGCTTTAGCGTGAAGAAGTAACAAACATACACACTCACAATCTTTCGAATTTTTTTATATTAGTAGGATTATAAAAAGGTAGTCAACATCGATACTTCGTCACAACTATATCCATCATCATATCGTCATATCGAATCGGAATTCCGCGTCCTACTCTTAACAAACGGAAATGGCGTTACTGTAGGACGGCTACGTTCGGACGAGTCCGAAGATTGTCGTGCCGTTTGTGAGTAGGTCTCCAGATTTGTAATAACAGCCCTCGTAACTTTTTTTATGACATTAGGGGACAAGCGAGTAGACAGATCACCTGATGGAAAGTGACTGGTTTTCCCCATGGACGCTTGTTCGTTGTCGGCTTTTTTAAAAATAAATAATTGGGAACAGGGTAGGAAATGACGTGTAATACTTAAGCTGTGTTTTATTTCGTTACAGAGTCGTTACGGTCGACACACGCCGATGGGTCGTCAGCTGCGCGAGGAGCCGTCACTGCAGCTGTGCGGTGTGCTGCTGCGATACGCGCTGCAGGCCGACACCGCCGCCGTACAGGCCGACCTCGCCGACAGACACCTGCCCTCGCTCTCTACGCTCAGACAGGTACCAGACGAAGAAGCTAATTCATTAAAGTTATTTCAATTGTCCGCGCGTCCCTATGTGTGGGTAAGCCTTTTTTACTCAGACAGTGTTTGCTGCGTTACTGCAACATTAATAAAAAATGGTGTATTTACAAGCGCACGCACACAGAGTTGCGCGTTTACAACTTGAATTATCTGAAGTAGTTGAATCTACGTCATTTGACCATTTGAGTCGTCATTGTTAATAGCGACCTATTTATTGCCTGTCGGGGCACCTGCTAGCTGCATGTGTGTGTAGACACAAATTACATTAAAATCTAAATACGATTTACATTCAAGCGACGATACTACATCTGCTACGTTTTACAAAATTGTATTTATTTTAGGGTGTAATAGTTCTCACACGACAATGGAAGAATATCCTCTACACTCCGCTACTGTTGGAACACAACTACAAGAGCAAAGTCATGAAGCCACTTAATGTTACGTTCGCCCTGCCAGATCTACTTGAAGTACGTTTTATTTTATTTTTTTATAAAAAACTGTAATTTAAGCAAAGAATAATGATACAGTTTTTTATTTAATAATGTCTTAAAAACTCATACATTAATCTCATTCTCAGGATTCAACTGAAGGGTGGCAAGAATATCAATTTGATAACGAGGGACTAGATGAAAATTGTCTTCTTTTAAACATGGATATTGACAAATTGACGTCTATTCCAGGTATTGTATATTCCGTTTAATATTAACCCCCTTCTAAAAATATTTAAACAGTGTTGAACTAATCAAGGTTGGCTGTCCCTTTCTGACGTGTGACCTTTTTTAATATTATAGAAAAGGATTGCGAACCTTGATAAGTTAAACACTGTTTAAATATTTTATGAATAAGGGGATAAGTTTTTCGAATACTGAATAATTTAATCACGTCTTGGAATACTGTATGCACAAAATTCAAAAATCATTACAACAAAAGAATATTTTTTTTGCATGTACGAGTATTTAAGAAATCGTAAATTTGTATTTTTTTAATTGGCTGGGAAATAATTGGCATAACGTTTTATTTTGGCAACGTTTTCTATGGTATTTAAATTTCTAGTAGTATTATGTGAGTATGTAACATTATGTGTGTTGCGAAGTGCACGCAGCGGCGAGCGTGCGCCCGCACTCGTATCCGTCGACCCCGCCCTCTGGTGCGTATGCGGACCGTGTGCCTCGATGTTGTACGTAGTGAATACAAGGAAAAAGCAATGAAAACACTTTGACCTGCATTTTATAGCAAGAATTAAATGTAATAGTCATAATGTATCGATATTTACAAAAGTAAATGGACTTTTTAGTAAGTTTCACTCGATAAAGCTTTTAGATTGTCAGTTAACAAAAAAGTTATGAGAAACCTTTTTTAATCGTTACAGAGTGTGTTTCTCTTAATTTGTAATTAGGTAACTCAGACATAATTTTATTTCTTTTTCCTGTATATATTTCCCGGCTTTTACCACTGATGCTCGAATAAAGTGCTAATGAATATGTCAATGTTATCTGCACTTATGTAGCATGCTAGCCTGGTGTTGTTTTATTCCGTAAAAGTTATAAGTGCACGAAAAATCCTTTTAAAATAGTTTTAGAAACTGAAATGGTTGTGTTAATTGCACTTTCAATATTAAATTATTATTGGCATGATTGGTATATTTAGTTATAGATTCAATTACAATATGTAAGGATATATCTCATGCTTTACTTGAAAAATTAAAAAAAAAAGTAGTTACGGTTTGGAAATAGGTAATTATTTATTATATATTATGTACATTTTATATCATATTTATAAACAATGTTAAAGCAAGTTTTTACTAGTGGATATGAGTTGACAATCAGTGGTGAAAAAAGTGCCCAAATGCTGCTTGTCTCTGTCACTCATGTACAAATTTATTGCTATCTAGCTTTCACAAGTCTACGTAAGAGCCAAGAAACAATGCTTATAAATACACGTGAAGGAGACATGTAAACGTTTGCAATACGGGCCTGTTTATTCACTTTCTGATAAGTAGTGTAGATATTTACAAGTTTTTGATATATGGTGTATGGAAAATCTGTCAAATAAGTTGTGAATGTCTATCCGACACTTATCTGAAAGTAATGCAACAGCGCTGAATACACTAACAAATCACATACACAAATAAACAAACAATCATTAAAAATTATTCTATTCATTTTTTGGATTTCAATCTTAGACTTATAGTTCTGGATCATTCTAGACTAATGGGTGCTGGTTTTTGAGTTTGAGTCAGTCATTTTCATATAACAGTCCGAGCCGCGCAGAGCAGCCGCGCGAGCCTCGTGTTCCCATCACTGCCATTCTCCACACGGAAGACGCCATTCCAAGACGATGCTATTGCTAGTAAGTCGCTCTCATATCGTCTAACAAACAATTTGGTCAGTCATATAAAATGTGTTTTATTCAATCATTTATCATTAAAAGCATATTTAAAAGGTTGGAAATAGAAATGAATGTTAGTGGAAAGTGAATGCGGATTGATTGATGAAAAGCATTTTGATTTTTATGTTTGAAAAAAAAATAGTCATTTAAAAAATAAAATGTTTGATATCCAATATCATACTAGGTAACATTTCTTATAATCTTCGTTAAAAATTACAGACTATGGAACGTTAAAGGAAGACCTACCAACTGTTGGATCTAACCCGTCTTTATACTCGCAAGGTAGCACTGATAATGTTACCCACGACCGCGCCAGAGAGGATCTATACCAGTGGATGGCGAAGCAGGAGCCTATTAAAGTTGTAAGTTTAAGGGCCTGTTTCACCACTACCTAATAAGTGCCGTATAGGCTATCAACAACTTATTTAACTAATTTTCCATATTTAACTAATTTTACATCTATCAGATAAGTTATGGATAACCGATACCGCACTTAACAGGAAGTGGTAAAGACAGGTCCTAAGTCATGTGTAAATGTTTTATGTATACAAACATTGCCAATAATTTTCTTATAATATATAAAGTTTTACTTTATATATTTACCTTGGTAAATAGCGTCTTAAAGTACAATATACATGTATCAGGAGTCAAAAAGCAAGAAGTCAGTGTTACCTCCGTCCAAGATGAACCCTCGACCGATGACGACGATGCCGGCGTGCAGCCTGTACCCGGTGCAGGGCTCGCTCATGCTACTCGACGCCCACCTCGTGTTCCAGCCCTTCCTATCCGCGCTGGGCGTGTCCCCGCACCAGGTCGCCCATGGTATGTTTATATATGACACTAATATAATGGCATACATTACAAAAGTATTTAAGATTCTTCTGTGACTTTGATTAATTTTTTCGTGTGTGTTTTAGAGGATTTGAGAATAGTTTTAATTCACACACCAAAATTGGCAGAACGACGTCTGTCAGGTTCGCTAGTTACTTACAAAGTTAACTAGATTCTGTCAATTTTGCCAATCAATACACCTCACGAAAACTCTAAAAGTATGACATTCTATGACACTTAGGCGAGTCCAAGCACACTGGATCTGGCGAGGGCGGTGGCGCAGGTTCCGGGCTGGAGTCGCTCGGCTCCAAGCTGCTGCTGCTGGCCTCGGTAGACACTTTCCGCATTGACATTGTGGTCGGCGAACTGTCGAGGGACCGACGACATAAAGGTTTGAGAAAGACAAATAAATAGATTTTGCAGCGGGCTTAAGAAAAAAAATAAAATGTCTATAGCAAAAATATGCCAAGTAGTGCGAACTAATTTTTTGCTTAGCAAAGCCTTTGTAAAATATTAAATTTAATAAAAAAAATAGGTTCATAAAAAAATTTTCTTAAATGCAACATTGTAAATTTTAATAATGTTTTATACTTTGTATATATGAACCAAAGTATTCATTTGATTCCCACAGCTACTCCAGCTCATGCGGATATTCCTTCCGAAACGCCAGCATTCCTCTGCGAAAAGATCTCCTTAGATGTGGACCTCAAAAAAGTAGCCGATATGTCAGTAGACGATCTCATACAAAGACAGAATGTACTATATATCTCCAGAGGACAACTGAAGAAGCACATCAGTACTAGACTCAACTTCAATGTCAGCATACGATTTATATCTCAACAGGTACAAAAGCGTCAACGATGTTTGCTTAACAAAATATATCCTTTATTATAAACTAATCTTTATAATTATACAGGTAAATATGCCACTACTGCGATTACTACATCAAATAAGCAATATGTACCAAAATGTGAAGGACACGCAAATCGAACTGAGGACGCAGACAAACGGGTCGAGACGACACGATAAACACGCGTCAGGTATTAATTAATAACAATTTATGAGGTATAAGTTTTTTTCATAAGTGTTATTAACAAATCATTCTAGTTTCAGATTTCCAAGAAAACGTTGTCAGTATTTCATCGTTAGACAAGGATAGCCAATATGCAGTAATCGATCAGAAGTGGGATTTACCCGCCACTTTGGTACCAGACTTGAACACTTCGGTCGGCACTGACAAAGAAGTAACCACACCTCCTCGACCGAGACCGCAGTCGTTCGCCCAGAAACTTAGATCTACGGGGAAAAGCGTGAAGGGGCGACTTGGTAAGTTGAAATCTGCTTATCATTAACGGCTTACGTGTATTTTACACCATTGACGAAACTACACTAAACGACACTATATGAACTACATAGTGTCATTCATAAATGTGTACAAATGTTTTTAAATAACCTCAAATACATTTCCTTTTTTTTCTTAGTTCAAGCGGGAATTTATATAGTTATCGCTTTATTTTACTTGACAAATACTTCTCGCACAGGTTACAGTTCGCTCAGCGAGGGCGCGCACACGCCGCTATACGCAGCGAACGCAGGCGTGACCGGGGCCGGAGCAAGCGTGGGGGCGGGGGTGCCCCGCTCGAGCGCCAGCAGTGTGCCGCCCCCGGGACAGCTGGCGCCGCGCTGCTGGCGTACCCTGTACCACCTGCTAGACCTGTACGCCAATATGCCAGACGCTGATACCATTACGCACAGGTTCGAGCAAAACGTTATCTTTAGATGCTTAATAATAATTGAGGTATTACATCAAGAGATGGATGAGGGATTGTTATCAAGATACTCTCTCTCTCTCTTACTTAAAAATGTATCTATAATATGCATGTAAGCTATACAAGGCTTAGGCTCTTGTCATAATAAGCTAATTTATAGAAAAGGACAGAAGTATGGAAAGCGAATCCATTGTTTAACTTGTGTGCATCTAATTAAAAAAAATAATGACATCTCGTTTACACTTAAAGGTTTTCCGTTTCGACGGAATTGCCAGAAGCATACCGTGGTCGCGCCAGGCCAAGCTCACGCGAACAAAACGCTAGCAACTCGTCGTCAAGCGGTTCGGGTATGGGCATTGTGGTCGTCGGTCACGCCAAGTAAGTATTAAACTAATATATTTTTGTCTATGGACTTAAGCTATAAGTTTTAATTAACAACGATTATATAAATATATACTTAAAATTTACGATTAAGAAATACCTTATTTTGTTAATATTTTTCTACAGGATTCATCGCACACGTTTGCTGGCGTCCCTGTCTGGTCTTAAGTTGGAAGCAGAGATAACTTCTCTGCAGTGTTCGTTGTCAGCGGCACGAGCGCGCCACAGTTCGCTCACCGGCAACCTTGGACGAGCCGCCATTGTGCTTTTGGAGGGACCAGCGCACGCGCATCAGTAAGTTTTTGCTATAGAACGCTGCTTTCAATACTTTTACTAAAACATAATATTATCGGATATCGACAAATACTATTGCTTCAAACTCATGGTAAAGCTACGGTATTTAAGCAAATTATTTCAATAAATAACCTTTTAATGTTCTCCTAATAATAAGTATAAGTATTTTCTTAGATATTCTTAAATGAAAAAAAAAAACGACATGAAACAAAATAAAAGCATAAGGATCGTTCTATATCAAGTACGTCACACGAATTTCATGATTTATATGTAATCTGTTTTATGGATGATAGCTAAGTAATTAAATTGCCTTACTCTGCTGCCCGGTCTAAATTGATCCATATTCTGCAGAACGGTAGTGCGAGCGAGTGTCGGTAAGACTCAAGCTCTATATTCTTGGGAGGGTGGACGTATGGGCGCCGCTTTGTTGGCTGCTATTGGCGGCGTACGCATCGACTTGCCGCAACATCCAGTCGCCCTTCACGGCGTCATGACGCGTTCATCTCGACAGCTGTCTTCGACGCTGCAGGTACCTACCTAGAAAATGTGTAATAAGTGTATCTGGAATATGTAGCATCCGCTGATTTCTGTCGGAAAATTAATAAGATTTTGTATTCTACCTATCTCTTTTCCTCAAAACGAAATCGCTGTTAATTTTGTATGCAACGATTGTGACGTCACAGTCTATATCATTTTAACTGACTACTTTAAAGGCTCATAAATTAAATAGTCCTTTTCATAAAAAACGAATTGGACTGTAAAGTTTATGAATAAAGATCGATTTATTTGAACAAATAATAATAAAACATGTAACTTTTTCTATTCCTAAAACCTAGGTTTCTATAGTTTTTGTTTGGGTTTCGGTGTTTTTCTAATGATATTTAGGTGTCAAGAAAGCAGACGGGTTACTTGATGGAAAGCAACTGCCGTCACCCATGGACACTCGTGACATCCGAAGAGTCATAAGTACCTTTGTGAGGGAATAGAAAATTGGAACATGGATAGGTGGACTAGGGAAGGTGGGCCACCGGTAAACTCACTTACTAAACGAAACACAGCACAACGCCGTTTCACGCCAGTTTTCTGCAAGGCCGTGGTATTACTCCGGTCGAGCCGGCCCATTCGTGCCGAAGCATGGCTCTCCAACGGCAATGAGCATCCGTATTATTTACTTGAGATCGGAAAATGTCTCATTGGTACACGCCTCCACTGGGGTTCGGACCTGCACCTTCTCTAGTGCGAACGAAAGTCTTACCCATTAGGCTACGAACGCTCTAAAAGTAATTTGCAGGTGTAATTAAAAGTAACTCGTATGCTCGAAGGTCGCTGACACAGAATTCGAAAATCGAGTAAAAATACAAATATTTTGAAAACATAATTTTTTTTCAAAAGCATAGGGATAGAGTAAATGTAAAAAAGTTACGTCTATTGGTTGCTTCGTTAGTACGTAACGAAAACAAACGCACTTTCTCATTTACAATATTGGTATAGAAGTATGGATTGTGTATTTAAAATGAACTTATACAGGAATTGGGCGTAACACGTACGTCGTCGCGTATGTCCCGCGCGGGCGTGACTGCGGCGCCAGTGGAGGAGGAGGAGCGAGCATCGCCGCCCCCGACGCGTCGCGCTCCGCCCCCGAGACCCGACCCGCTCATACAGCCGCTGCAATTACAGTTCTCCGTTATGTTGCAAGTTAGTACATTTTTTAATCGGCCGTGTACAACAAAATTTGGTTGAAGGTTACACTTACTGAATTGTAGCGAAGCGACGCATTAACAACTAAATATTCTATACTTTGTACGAAATCGGTATGACGTAAGCGCGGTAGTGGCAGTTAGTTATATAGAACATCAAGTCTTTTAGACTATAATCAGCTGTAAGTTTTCCTTCTAATAAATAAATAATAAAATAATCTAATTTTAACATTCAATAATAGAGGACAATGGAGATTACATCCACATGTTTTTATTTTAAATCATTGACTAAAATCTGGAATTTTTAATTGTAATTACCAGTTATTTCTACTCATGTCTTCAAATGTGTATCACATCTTTACAGAGCTTAAGCATCACGGCGGCGCTCCTGCCGTCGCTACAGGCGCAGTACAAGATGGAGCGAGTGCACAGCGCGGGCGTGACTGCGGCGCGCGCGCACTTTACCGTCGACCTGCCGCACCACTCGCTCAGCTTCGTCACGAAACTGCAGGTATTTTAACTTTTTTTACTTTATTAAATTTATTAATTACTGATGACATTTTAACCTTTCTATAAATCTAAAGTAAATGTCAAAAACAAAAACCCGCCTGAAAGAACCGTTGCAATTGAAACAATGCAATATTCGAATTTGGTACCACAAATCCGCCATTTTGTTTTTTTTTCTATTTGGATATATCTAGTGCCACTCTTACAGCCAAAATTCGTCAAGCTGTTTAGGCTACAGAGCGTGCCAAACAATTACACGTACTCTCGAAAAACATAACCCTCCTTCTGACGCAGTCGGGTAAAAATATAAGTTGTTATAAAACATAACATTTTCGGCCTAAATAATAATAAATGTTACTGAACTGTAATTGAAATATAACATTAAATTTTTCGTCAAATTGTTTATCACATTTCTGTTCACCTCGCCTATTCACCACTTTCTATGAAGTGTCGGATAGTATAACCACAACGTAATTGATAGATTCTCCATACTTCATCTGTCAGATCAGTTGAGGATAGCCTTTACGACACATATCAGGATTTAGTGAAACAAGTCCTTGAATAACAATGATTTTATGTTAATTTTTATTCATTAAAAGTTTTAAAAAAGTAACATTGTATAATATTAGGTGACGGAGGCGAATATTCCGGCAGCGGCGTCGGTAGCTCTGCCGGCCGTGTCCTGCCGCGCCCGAGTGTTGGACTGCGAGCCGGGCGCTCCGCCGCCGCAACCTGACTCGGCAGGTACGCGAGTACATGAATTAATATCGCTGTCATATATCATTTAATTTTAAGATTTTGCCAAAAGGGAGTGCATCGTGCGTTTTACTATGTAAAATTACCGCCATGTTTTCTCAGCTACTGTTAAAAGCATAAAGCATTAACGGTTATTGAATGCTGAGTAAAATATCAATACTTCCATAGTAATATTGTAAAATTGAATGACTATATCTGTTAATTGCTACCTCTTCATACCAATACCACTGGACCGATTTTTGTAGGGTCTGGAGATACTTTGAGTCCTGAGGAAAGACAGGATACGTTTTATCCCGGAAAATTTTTATCGCCCTACGAACGACTAACTACTGAACGAATTTTTGTTAATCAAAATTGCGGGCGTCATCTACTTTTTTTTTTGTAATCCACCACAAGACACTATTAGACACATGTTACTTTTTAAATTTACAGCACCAGAAGGCGTGGTTTTGCGTGCGGGACGCTATCTTTCAGCCACCGCCGATATCGGCCTTTTCGAACATACGCTCTCTACCGATCTTCTCAACCATCTAGTATTTGTGCAGAAAGTTTTCATGAAGGTAAATATAACACGATTATTATTTAGTTAAAAATACTAGAGATCGCTGTGTGGTCGAAATTAGACCTCAAAGTCTGTGATTACATATTTCTCAATTTAATCACAGACTTTAATTTGGCATAATATCTCGTTACAAGGCCATTAAATTTTATTTAAAAGAAAAACTCCGACCATAAACAAAAGAGTATTTCGTGTATGCTTATGGTGTCATGTCAAAATATTGTGTGTGCGTAGCGTTTTATTTATTAAAAATTTGCAATTTTAAAGCATATTTTAAAATAATATTGGCGTTACACGCTTCTCTTCCGTATAAACTATAACTGGAAAAAAATCATGGTTTTACATCTATCGTAAAAAAGAGGTTAAATTTTCGCTCGCGTATTAATATATAGAGATGTTTTAATTCTGTTTTAAAAATTATATTGACTGTTGTAATGTTTTAGGAAGTAAATGAAGTGGTACAAAAAGTATACGGCGGTGAAAAACCAGTGCCTCTCTGGAATGAGGACGATACGTCGTCGTCTGCTTTTAGCAGGATACTCTTCTCACTTCTTATAAGGATAAAGGTATGTAAAATATTTAATGAAAAAGAAAAGGTATCATAAACGAACTTTCTTTTACAGTATACTTTACTTTGAATGTTCTATTTATTATAATCACAGTTATTGACCACAATGCAACAATGTGTAAGTCAAGACATTCATTATTATGCAGAAGCACTCTATCAAGCAGCCATTTTACTCGCAGGATGTGCTGTCGTTAATAAAATCATAAATTTGATTGTAAGCTTTACTACACAAACGTTCTTTAACGACTTTTTTAATCTTGTTTATAGAAATATTTTGTGCGTTTTCTGGGATTTAATTGGGAAGGTGTATACATTGACCCTTGAAAGATTTACTTACTTTACTAAGCCTGATCACTGGTAAATCTAACTTGTGCATATTTCTAGTGTTACAGTAAATATCATTTTTAGATTCAAGTTTACTTACATATTTTAACATACATTACATTGTCCAAAATGTATTAAGAAGCAACAGTTAGAATACCTACTCTTTAAATTTATCTCTGAGAGAATCAAAAGGTTTCATTTTGTAAATAGAACGTATAGCTCGCTTCTGCAGCACGAATATTGTATTGATGTCGGCAGCGTTTCCACATAAAAGGATTCCAGGATTAAATGTCTAGCTCAGCTATGTAATAAATAAAAATGAAAATTTAACTAGATATAGTAAGTACGGCCTGCTTATTGATTGTTCTGATCGTTCATTATTATAACAGCGTATCCAGCTGACAGCGACTACACCCAGCAACTCGGCAGTGCGGCTGGAGACGGGTGCGGTGGAGCTGGAGCTGTCTAACCGCGTACAGAACGTGCCGCAGCCTGCCGGCCCGCACCAGCTTCGCCTGTTTGCGCGCGCGCAGGTATGACCTCAAAAAGATCGTCAGTTGACAGCGGCCACGCCCAACAATTCGGCGGTGCAGCTAGAGATGGGTGCCGTCGAGCTGGAGAACTAAATATTATACAGAAATATAAGCGGTGTTTATGTACATTGTTGTATTTATGTACATATCCATGAAAATGATTACGTATAACATTTAGTACCATGTCGCAAGCGAACCGGCCTGCGAAAAGGCCGGGCGTAAGCAAGTTAAAATTCGTATTTTGATTTATCATCATCATGCTTCCAAATCATAATTGATGCAATTTACAGGTGGAATTGAACCTTAGTCTCGGTCAATTAATCCGAAACGCCATGTTCGAAGAAGCAGAACCAGAATTCCAACAATATGCATTCTTCAATACTCGAATATGTAAGTTACATTTTTAAAATAGTTGTTATACCTATTATCTATATATATTTATATCTCTTTTTGTGACAAACATTTAAATTGTAATTTACTTTTTAGCAATGCGAAATGCATTCCAAGACGAGATAGTTTGCGACGAAGACAAGGAAGTTGTTCTCATAACTCTAAAAAGACCGCTTATTTACATCCAACCCATCGCTGTTGATAAAGCGATTCTGGTGTGGCTGAACTACAAAAACGCTTACGAGTACTGGAACGAGAAACGGTTGAACTTGAACACAGAAGTGTTAACTGCAACACAACAGGTTTTTGAGAAGGTAATCTAAATTATTTTTAATTTTATTTAATACATATTAAGTTTTATATAAAACTTTTTTTTGGTCTTAGCGACAGATAATGTATTTTTAACATTGTTTTAGGTGCAACTGACGTCACAAATGTCGACGCCGCATCTTAGCACGTTATTCCTACAATTGAACGTTGATGACATCGGAATTTGCCTACCACTAAATCAACCACCGATGGTAAGCTTTTGTTTGACTTTTTATTACTCCTTTAAAAACTTTAAAATAAATTTATTTTAGCAAGCATAGTAAGACACAACTGTACTTGAATGTGTAAAAAAATGTTGTTAAAGCTATGTATTTAAATCAAAATCTTTTTATTCAAAATAAGTTCTTTAAGGACAATTTCTGAACGTCGAAACTACTAACACTACTACCACCGATTCGGGAACTAACCCGCGAAAAGAACCGGCGTAAGAAACTCGCACGGGTAACATAAATAACAACATTATGTCTTAAAGCAATGTAACAAACAATAATTGTTTTTAGTTACATAAATAATTGTAAGTCAAAACAATATGTTACATGTATTACAATATATTGTGACTTGTTTATAAAATCATAAAAAAATAAATAATAAAGTTACATAATTGTAAGTCGAGACATTCATTATTATGCAGAAGCACTCTAGCAAGCAACCATTTCACTCCCAGGATGTGCTATCGTTAGTAAAATCATTAATTTTATAGTAAGCTTTAGCACATAAACGTTCTTTAACGACTTTTTTAAACTTGTTTATAGAAATATTTTGTGCGTTTTGTGGGATTTTAATGTAAAGGCGTATACATTTACCCTTAAAAGATTTACTTACTTTACTAAGTCTGATCACTGGTAAATCTAACTTGTGCTTATTTCTATCGTTTCTACAGTGAATATCATTTTAAGATTTAAATTTACTTACGTTTTTTAACATATATTACATTGTCCAAAATGTATTGAGAAGCAACAGTTAGAATACCTACTCTTTAAATTTATCTCTGAGAGAATCAAAAGGTTTCATTTTGTAAATAGAATGTATATCTCGCTTATGCAGCACGAATATTGTATTCGTGTTGGCAGCGTTTCCCCATAAAAGGATTCCAGGATTCAAATGTCTCGCTCAGTTATGTCATAAATAAAATGGAAAAAATTGCAACCTAAATTTGAATTAAATTACACGGTTTTCATAAAATTTTCTTTATTTCGTGGCATTTGTCAAAACCCTAAAGATTCTCAATTTTATTTAGTTCTGAGCGAAACCATGCCCATTGCACTGGCTAGTTTAACTACCTACTTAATACTTTTCTAAAACAACAAAATATGATTCCCATCTTTAGAGTACCTGGGGTCGCGGTATGTACGAGCCGGATTCGCGTGGCGCGGTGGTAGTCACGCTCGAGAGCACCAGCATATCCGCCTGCAGCTCCGGCTCGCTCGTCAGCAAGGGACGCTTCGTCGGCCTCTGTCTCCGCTTCGCTGACGATTTCGAAGCTTCGCTCGACGACTGGAAGCCGGACCCGGGCGAAGCATGTATCAACGTGTGCTGCGTGTCTGAGGGCACTTACGAAGTGTGCAGTAGAACTACAGCTGCCAAACAGAACGGTATATTGCGTTGTACACTAATGTTATCAACCGTGTAAAAGCGGAAGGAGATGCATCATCTTCTATCGCTTTTTTGCATTGCGCATTATCGTTAAGAGTGAGAAAGAAATTGCCGGCTGTAGTTTGTCGTGGCTTACTTTGTCAATGTGATAAATTTGCTAAACCAAAAACGTAAGAATAACTGAACTACATACAACTTAGCTACTTATTTAATTGTCTAGCAGTAGCTTCCTTCCTGTCTACATCCATATACAAAGTTATCATGTTGCTTCATTAAACTTAAATTATTTGCAGAAAACGCGAAATGGTTCCTCAACGTGTCGTGGCAGATGGAGGGCGTAGATATTCACTTGGACGTGAATGTTGGAAAACAGCTGTCAGCTCTGGGGCATACACTTACTATGCTAACAGGTAATTTGGTATCCGTTTACATTTTTTGGATCTCGGATGTGGATCTTGGATCTGTTATTTGTTTGTTTGACGGAATAGACTTCTAAAGAATTCAACAGATTTGAAATTATATTTATATTTATATACATACTGTGCGTAATTTGATCTAACATGAAATAAATATCACATATCGGTTTTCCGACAGTCTATCGAGTTAACTTGTTAAATAAATAATTAATTATTATCAATTCGGTAGCATCATGTTATAACTGATTTTAGGTTTTGAGGAGGAAGACACACTAAAAATGGACTACGAAAGCGATCTTGATGATGAAGCCGATACAAGTAAAGACTCTCAGGTGAGTACACTTCGCAATTGAAGCTAAATTTTCGTTCCCATTAATTATTTCACATACACAAAACACTAATAAGTACAACACAGTACACTTACTAATTATTTGACAATTTTGTGTACTCTGACGACATAATATTAGGGTTCATTTTTATCGAAATTAAACCTATGAATATAACAAATGACTTTCCAAACATTTTCACTTAAAAATAAATTAACTGCAATGTCAATTACAATCTCAATAACTTCTTTTTTAATTTCCACCAGGAGAGTATAGTGTTTCGCCGCAAGTACACGGAACAGCTGCCGGCGTTTATGTTCGATAGCTCGCTGGACCCTCGCCAGCGCTCGCAGCTCATCGAGAAGGAGATGCGGGAGCAGGCGCGCATCATCAGCGACCTCCGATCGCTGGGTGCCAGCCACGCGACCGTACAGCACGAGCTGCGACGCATGCGTGACCTTGAGGCACTCGTGTATAAAGATTTCCGCAGGTTAGATAGCCGTAGAGCGACTTTTATTCATATAATTTTTTGCGGATTTTTTTCCGTCTGTGCGCAATGCGCATACTCTTCATGCTATGTAATTTATCTTCTTAAATAATTTGCGAAAAAATCGTGTAAATGAAATACACAGTGCGGATACGCACTTTCAGCCCTTTTATAACATTACTAGTTACAATTAAATTTCGTCTATTCAAGATCTATTCTATTTTTGAAGATCGTATTAAGATAATAACATGAAATTTAACACTTGTATTTTTACACGTTATCTGTTTAACAGGGATATGATCCAAAAACTTCGGCGGCAGAGCGTGCGTGCGTCATCTATCACCAAAGGCAAGCTCGGTCTCGGCTCCAACCGTAGTCAGTCGTTCGCGACGCCACCCGAACTCGACCCGCCTTACACGTACACAACGTACGCCCCCTACACACCGTCCGATAGGGACTCGTTCGATCCCAGTATAATGTAGGTATTATTTTGTAATGGCAAACGCTTCTACATTTAATTGTTTAGCTAGTCAATCTTCAGGGCACCTGAAATCTTTTAAATTCTTATTTTGCAAACAGGGTGACGGAACCGCTGCCAAACTTGCTGGCGACGGGTACGGCGGGTGACTCCGGTGAGACGCTGCTGCTTGCCGACGACGAGCGCCGTCTCGCCGACATTATCGAGAACAGCTCGTGGAGCTCTATGGAGAGCGAGCCGCTCACAGGTAAGCTTGTAGCTCAATATACATACCAGTACGTCGATATAAAAAAACTGACAAATCGGTGCGGACACGGATGTAAGCGTACGAACAACATGAGATATTACATGAAAAATACTTACAGTTAGCTTGCTGGTTTGTTCTGGCTGTTGTGCTTTCAGGGTCTAGTAGGTTATAGCTGTGACAGTCGCGGGTTTAATTCCTGGTGGAAAGATTTTTCATGTGAGAACTATTCAGGCAAATTAAATGGCGCCGGTCTGAATTAGCAATCTTTTTAAGGCATAAAAGGATTGTTATCATAATATGTAGCCACAAATGACGTAGACTAACCGAATGCAGACGTACACGAACGTAATAGTACGTAAACGTGCCGCACGTAGTTCGCCTTGCGCACAAATTAACGTACTGAGTAAGCTATTACCCTGGATTAACACATAGACAACTTTTAACTGCGGGAAGATATCACAATATATTTTCGTCTATAAGCCGTGGGTAATACCGGAGGGTAGTGCTGTGCTAGTAGATAATAAATAAAACACCAACGTATTCAGGTGGTGGGCCGTCCCGTTCGGCGTCGCTACGCGGTCCGCGAGGAGGCGGTGGGGTACAGCGACAGAGCTCGCTGCCCGCGCCCTGGCCACCGCACGCACCAAAACGACACGAAAACGGGTATGTAGCATTGAACATTTAAGCAGATTTATAACAGTTTTTCAGTGTTACTGTCCCGCAAACAAGCAAAGATCATCAATCACGCCAGGGCTAGAGTAGGCTGCACTTTATTAGCAGTCAGGTATGGCTTTGTGAATAAAGACTATATATAAATATGTTCTTATATCCTGATGTAGCAATTTTCGGTTTCCTAAATGACTAACGATATACCTACTTATTATACCAAAAGATTTTTTTTCTATTTGCTTTTGTCTTCATATTGTATTTTAAGCTATAACACTTTATTTTTAGGACACCCAACGACCCGCAACCAACATCGGAGAGTAAACAGAACAAAGCCAAGACCGCCGAACCTAACATTGACTTTGAGTTGGACGTGAAGGTGCACATCAACAGCGGTAAATGCGTGCTGCACACCAAGGACCCCGTCAGAGACGATGACATTAAGATGTAAGTTGCTCATACCGTCCCTTAGCTTACAACACCGCTAAAGTCATTTTTACTAACTATAGGAGACGAAAAAAAATGCGCGGTGCTGTGAGGCAAACCGTCTTGAGCACTGTCACAATTTTTTTAAATACGGCCTATGACTGTCTGAAATTTATTTAATGTGACCAATGGTTCGAAGCGGAATGAACAGCTCTATTCAATGTCACTATAATGTAATAACCGCAAATTTTCGACTTGAGCGGTGTTGTTATGTATTTAGTTTTTTATTATGGGCCTGTTTCCACTAACAGATTAGCGCCAGGTTAACATAACTTATACTGTATGTTATGCTATATGTACGTGAGGTTAATATAACTGTTTGACAGAAAAAGTATGGTTCCTGTCCGATACTTATCAGGAAGTGGTGAAACAGCCTCTTTGTGTTAGCCTGAAATATTTTTTTTTGTTTTAAGCACTTTGAAGATAACGTGATATAGTGATAGTGATGGCCAACTGATAAGAGTAGCGTGGCTGGTAACCATGGTAACCCTCCCCCGCCGAACCGCGCTCATATCCAAGGCGAGGTTAAAGAGCTTGTGGTCAAGCTATAGTATTTTTCTAAAAATGTTGATTAAGAATTATGATTTTTGGTATACTTACTGATACCTTAATATTTATTTACCTCACTATAATGCTTTCCCCTAATCTAGGCAGTAGCTGTTAACCCTCTGTCAAAAAATTTGACATACTTAACAAATCGCGATTAACAACACTTTGTTGTTAATCGCTATATGAATAGCAATATATTGCATATCCTTAGTGGTGGCAGCGTGAGCAGTGGCGGAGGTAGCCGTGGGCGCGTGGGCCGCTCGGCGTCGGGCGGATTGGGAGCGGCGCCGCGACCGCGTCTGCCACCGCCCCCGGATGTCACTGTGTTTCGTGTTCCCGGACTGCAACTTAAAGTAAGTCAATTACTCGACGCGTTGTCGTTATAATACATTAAATACTATGTAATATATTAAGTGCAACAAACATGACAATTCTGTGCGAATGGTGTAAGAAAGCCTTTATAATACTAGCCAGTGTAAGTTTAGTAACAAATTTATTATTTGCCATGAATATTGTACTACTAAAACATATTATTTTATTAGGAGTAGAGACGATAACAATATTGAATCAAATACTTTTTATTAAAAAAACCCTTTTATATCCCTTTGATGTTTTATATCCCTTATATAGTATAATGTATTGATACTTTACCGCAACTTTAAATATTTTTATAAAATCATTTACAGGTACATTATGAGTCCAAAACAGTGCCCGATGAATCAATATCACCGCAACCCATGCCAAATCTTAGTCTTAATACCGGAACTAGGAAAGTCACCAAGAAGGCAGCACTGTTTGCGTGGATTACACTAGAGAGTATACCAGAGGAGACAATCATTAGTCCACATATTTTGGACTTCTTAGAGCAGACATTAGAACCGATACCTACCAAGGCATCCTTCTCAATACCCACTCCTGGTTAGTAAATTTCATTTTATAAATTTAATAGTTAATGTAAAATAGCAGTGTCAGTGTCTGTCTTTGACTGTGTGTCCTTGTTTTGTATGTAATATAATTCGCTAGACAATTCAGGACAATTTTTTTATAACTATAACGTCTGTGTTGATATTATGCGAAGGAATGAAAAGATAGTAAGCTTCCAAAGAACCATCAATATTTCTTTTTACTAAAATACAATTTTTATTAATATTACATTTATATTATCTGTTTCACAGAATCAGAAGCGGCTAGAAGCGCTCGCGACTCGGGTGTGTCAGGGGCGGATGTAGAAAGCGGGGAGGGGGGTGGCCCGGGCGAGTACGGGCAGTACGTGTACGCGTCGTTCCCGGTCGACGTCATAGTCCATTTCCACACGCGTCCCTCCGCGTTCCGGTTCAGTTGTCTACCGGCGTCGCGGGTTGAGTGCCTGCTGCAGTTACCCAGCTTGCAGATCGTGTTTAGCTCGAAGCGGGCCGGAGACGAGTATGTATTATGAATACTTCTGTAAATATAAATTAAATCATCAGGCCTTTTTAGGCGTAATTAACAAGCAAGCAGAAGGGCAACCTGATAGAAAGCAACTACCGTAGCCCATGAACACTCGTGACATCCGAAGAGTCGCTGAAGTTGGGCCACCGGTTAACTCACTCACCGAACGAAACACAGTAAAAGGCCGTTTCACGCTAGTTTTCTGCGAGGCCGTGGTATCACTTCGGTCGAGCTGGTCTATTCGTGCCAAAGCATGGCTCTCCAACGGCAAAAATGATGACGTCATAATAATATATTTAGTTGAAATCGTTTCAAGGAAATACATTTTATCTGTTGCAATCTCAAGTAACAAACCGATGAGGTGTGTTGACGAGCAGCTAGGTGGTACAATGGAAACAAAATGGTTTGGTCAAACCCCAATTTATTAGTGTAATTGAAATCCGATAAATCGTGTAATACTAAATATATAAAACTTGCACAATTAGTACAAAGAATGCTGAATTACACCTTATAAAGGAGCATTTACATTGAATATTATACATAACAGAACTTACACACTACACGTAAAATACCATGCAATGTCAGATAGAGTTTATTTCAAATTATTTTTTCTCCTCACTAGGGAAATGACGGAGCCAGCTATAGCCATGGGAGGTTTGAGTGTGACGGGATGCCTGGCTGACTTCTCAGTGTACATCTTCCATCCGTACGGGGGCAAAAAGTCCAGCCTAAAAGAGGCCCAATGGTCACCGTTATCCGACACTGAACGTAAAGACTCGCTTAGTATAAACGTTGAGTTCGTGAAATTCCATCTCTCCCGATTTAGAAAGTTGGACTTCCAGACAGACCAAGACCAATCGAAGGCTACCGTGAGATTCTCAAGTAAGTTTGGTTTCAGCACTTCCCCCTTAATAATGAAAATATTTAAAAAGTGTATAAATATTCAAGGCTCACTGTCTTTCTTTCTCATGTAACGTTTTCAATATCCCAGAAAAAAAACATCAAACCTGGAATTAGTTATACGACGTTTTAAAATATTTCGATACAATCACTATTAAATTGTGTAAATATCTATTAAATATAATATGTTACTTACTAAAAAGACAAAGGAAAACAAGATTTTACAATATTGATTTAAACCTTATTTGGCATCAATTGCACTTATTATTGTCTAAAATGTAAAAACCTCCAGCTATTGTGGATGTGGGTACGGCGTCGTTCAAGTATGACATGCGGCGCCTGAGCGAGATCTTAGCGTTCCCGAAGGCGTGGTATCGCCGCAACATCGTGCGACGTCTCTTCCTCGGTGACGTCGGACTAGACCCGCCCACGCACGCACCGCATACGTCACATGCGTCGCACCAGTAAGTGTTTAAAGATAAAACTTACATATGCTTTTATTATTATAGTAATAAATTTTATAACATTTTAATAAACATATTTTTTAAAGTATGACAATGACAGATTTGAATTGAAAATATAAAAAGTTTATACAAAAATTACAACACAACAGAATTACATTTGAATCACATTATAAAATATTATGATTTTTATCTCTCGCTATAAATTATTTATTTTAAAAAGTTATTTCATAAATTGATTTTTAAATTCTATTTTTAAGGCCTAGGGAGAGCACTTCGACTGTTTCACCAGTACTACCACAGAGAGAAAAAACAAAAACTGATACACAGAAATCAAAAGGTTAGTAACGACTAAGTTTCATCTTCGCTAATATAAATCAAATCATATTATTTTAGCAAAGTGTAAAGTCTGTGTTTTTATCATCTAATATATTTATATATTGCGCAGAAAATAAGAGCGGTGGCGCTGCCTGGGAGACGCTAGTACTAGTTGCCGTAAACTTCGCGCGCTTTAACGTGCACATGAACATGGGCAACGTGATGGGAAATGTCAGGTAAATAAAATTTCAGGTAAATCAATTCTATCAATTTTGTAATGCTATCTACGTTTAGAGTTTATCCAAATTCATAAATTATTCTTTTTCTTAATCAGTATGATCAAAAGTTTATTTTTGTCAAAATAGTTGGCAATCGACATCACTGGGGGCTTGCGGGCGGCTAAGCGTGGGCAGTGCTCGCGGTCGGCGTCTAGGCGCACGAGTATCGTTAGGTGGTGCCGCGTTGGATGCTCGCGGTGGTATAGTGGGCGGGGCGATCACGTTGGGAGGTGGAGCTGCGCATGCGCATGCACACCACGCTGCACCCGCGCCCGCACACGCCGCGGCGCTGCGTCTTGCGGCACTGGAACTGCGTCTCGAGTACATGGGTGCACCGGCACTATTAGCTCGCCTATCACGTCTACGCGCCTCTGCACGTGATCTTTGGCAGCCGAGACGGACGCGGGCTACTGGCAGGTAAATAAATCTTCTAAAAAACTCTTCTAAAAAGTATAAAGCCTCATTACAATTATCGCTTGACAAATGCGGAAACCAACAGTGAATACATTACGCCTGTGTAAATATTTTGATTAGCAAATCTCATATCAACATACAACATAAGCAAAAATAACATAATCATCATCGTAACAGCCGACCGGCCACCATCCTAACCCACGGCACTCTGAGCTGGCAGCAGCTGCAGATCCTCATGAGTCGCAGCACCACGCCCGATCTGCTTAAGATGCAGCTCAAGCTCGAGGAGTTCTTCACGCAGCAGTTCAAGTCCAGCAAGCGCGTCTTCAGCTCGTTGCATTCCAGTTACCCTACCATCCGACGTGATAGGAAAGAACGTGAGTAACTGAGTAACGAGTTAATATTTTGATTAGTTAAAATAGCCCTATATTCTAAGTCAGATACCCCTGTAAACGGAACTCTTCGTACGTGAGTCCAATCGATGAGAGAATAAAGAAAAAAGGATAATAATAAAAACAAATGACAATTATTCAGCGCCGGTTGCGGGAGGCGAGCCGGCGGCGGCGGAGCTCCGTCACCATCGACACTGGCAGAAGGTGCTGCAGTACATCGCACAGTTGCAGCTAGCCGACCCCGCCATGCCGCTGCCAGATCACGGTAGATAGATATGCTAATAATATTATGTTATTATGTGTGGCACTAAAGTACCTACCGTGATAAATAAAACGATCGTTGAGAACCATTTTATAAAGATAAATTAACTTATGTGTACTTTTAACTAAAAGTTTTAGGTGAATTTTCGGTATTCAGTTCAAAAAACTTTCTGAACTAAAAATTCATCCTAAGTTGAATTAATTGATCATCTAAAGTATAGTTTACATGTAACCAGCGCAGTAAGACGGGCGAACTGTCACAATATGCGTATTAGCAGCCGGCGTTAGCTTTATGCTTCATATAAACTATACTTACAACACGTGGCCAAAAAGATGCACATCGACCTTTGGAAAGAGTCAGTCAGCTAATGTCAGCTCTGTAGAGCATTATCTCTGCAACACATTACATAATATGTGACGTTTGTCAGTCGTTTTTCAAATGCGATGGAGTACCGGTCGCGTCAATTTAAAAATATTTTTATAGAGCTGTAACACCCCCAATTTTACGTAACAAAAAATTAATTGCACTATGACATCCTTAGGAAACAGATGCGATGATACAATTTATTTTAAATCCTAATCAAAAGCTGAATGAAGAATAAAAAGAATTGTCAAAATAACCAAATCATAATCATTATTGTAGCTCCTAATAGATACCAAAAATGTTTTTATTTCGTGCGATGGAGATCATGCTGTATGAAGCGAAATTAGCCGATTGTCTCTTTTGAAAAGTCGATGTGCAATCTTTATTGCCGCGTACTGTCCTGTTATAAAACTAATATAGTAATATGTAAGTATGTCGTTAATTAAAAATAAAAATTTAAGGCACCGTTTTGGGTGGTACAATGGAACTGCACGGAGCCAACATCTCGCTGGCATGCTTCCACGGGAACAGCCTCAAGGCCAAGTCTTGGGCGCTCTTCAGCCTAAAAGATCCATGCTTCAGTTTCTCCACAGAGGCGCAGCAGTTGGAGAACGAAGAAGGTCTGTATAATCACACTGTATTTAAAAGCATTTTATGTAAGTTTATGTTAAATTTCATCAATATTTGAATATTGTTTGTATATATTATGTACTGTAACGTACAATGTATAGCTTTAAATAAGCTATACATAGTATTGTCCGCTATACGAGTATATTTTTTTGATTATTGAGAGAGTGAAACTAAAATGATTAAGTTTATTAACTCATCATGAATAACTTTAAGTTAATGTTGTCGTTTTCTTTTTGTTCTTTTAACATAAATTTAGAAATAAGTAAGAGTTTAGCGATTTAAGTTTTCTACCCATCGCTTTCTCACAAAACGTAATTTAGTACGAACTTTGTATGCAGTTTATAGACTTTGACGTCACTGTTAATATCAGATCTCTATTTCTGGCTGACTACTTTAAAAGCTTGTAACTTTGTTGTTTTCAATTTTATGAAATACATCGTTTTTATATAAAGAAAGAAAATAAAATCTTCCCTTTTGTTTTTTAAGTTCTTCGTTTCTATTCTTTTTTATATTGATTTTTATCCCAAAAACGTTACTGTATGGTTCTCTTCGCTAAGTGAGATGCAGGTGCGCACGATGCGCTCGGTGGCAAACAAAGTAACACGAGGCGGTCAGCGGCTTACAGATTGTCAGTTTTTTAAATGGGAGCAACCAAGACTAAAACACACATAAGGCCGCGCACAATTGAGTTTAACTAACTACAATAATACAGGCGAGCTGGAGGTCCACGCTGTGCAGTCGCTGACGGCGTCGCTGGGCGGTGCGGGGGGCGGTGCGGGTGGCGGGCAAGGGGCGGGGGGCAGCGCGGGCGCGGCGGGCGCGCACCAGTCACTGGCGACCGTGTGCCGCATGACGCGCTCCGTGCTCTTCCCGCCACAGTTCAAGACGCTCAGAGAGTGGTTCATGTACGCGTTCGCTGACAGCGAGATTGACGGTACGTTGTAATGACATTTATTATAAAAATAGATTTTGCCCGCGACTTTGGTCGCGTGCAATTTGAAAATCGAGTAAAATACGAATACTCTTGTAAGCTCCTTTAGACACCTGACGTTATACCAAGACTAAAAGTCGCATATGTCACTTTCCATGAAGGAAGGTTGAACAAACATACCTTCCCATTTATTTACGGGAGTTACGTGTCCATTCAATTATCGTTTTGAAAACTTTCGAACTCTCATGTAATGTTAGGTCGATACTGCTAGAGGTCACCTAAATATTGAAAATGATAATGGTTTTGGTTTCTTTGATGGAGTTACTCTTCCTAAGGTTATTATTATTTGTAGGCTTTCAATCAATATATAAATAATTGTATCCAGCGATCGAGGCGTTCCCATCAATGGAGGGAAGCGGTTCGTCGGGCGGTGGTGCGGCGGGAGGGGCGGGGCCGGTGGTTAAGGCGAGCGAGCGACACGTCCGCGAGGTGATATTCGCGTTGCCCGCCCTACAGCTACATCTGCGTACACGACACAGGCAGGGCCCGAGACCGCCCACTGAGAAAGGTAAGTGGTATTGTACGGGTTTTAATTAAATTATTATTAATAACAGTCACATAAGTTGTGCACAGTATATCCAGTACATTATCGGAAATAGGCCCTAAGGTCGATTGTCCAGCAACACCGTCAACCGGGAACGAGAGTATTGCGGCCGGATAAAATGCAAATGAGAAAACGCCTTTAATGACGGCGACGACATTGACTGTAGAGCAATATCGTAAAAAATGAAACTTATAGCCTAGATCATAAAGTTGAATTTTATAGGGCCGAAATAATCTCGGCCTCAGTTGACTGTTTTGGTGGACATACGGCGTAAGACCTTGCTGCCTGTCTCACGTTTGTCTATAAGCAGGTTGTTTCTCAAGAGCAGCAATGGCTAGACAGTTAAAATTATTATAATTTATTTAGTAAGGATTGCTATGCAAATGAAAAATTTTATTGACTATCACTCATCGTGTAACGTTATCCATACAATATACGTTGTTTTTAATAAGGTTTAAAGAAATATATAAAATCTTATATGTCCGACAAATGTGTCGGACATATAAGTGTAATGACACTTGGCCAATTCTAACATGATTTCTTATTCCGAACTAGATGAGAAGCCGGTCGTGGAGTGCAGCTTCATCACGGAGTTCGAGGACCACATCTTCGTGTCAGTGGACGCAGAGGCGTTCCTGTTCCTGCACGATCTCATCTCCAGCTACATCAAGGAGAAGGAGCGATTTGTGAGTTTTATAACAGTTATTTTATATTGTTTTTTAGAACAAAATATATTATTTAACCTTTTGTTATTACAAAAAA
The DNA here is from genome assembly GCA_026546445.1 of Cyclargus thomasi. Lineage (NCBI taxonomy): Eukaryota > Metazoa > Arthropoda > Insecta > Lepidoptera > Lycaenidae > Cyclargus > Cyclargus thomasi. The sequence goes on along the minus strand of JAOTAV010094117.1, from coordinate 7,598 downwards.
CTTCAACGGTGTTTAAAATAAATAATAAAGCTTTAACCAAAAGAGTTGGTAAAATAAATTTTTAGTTATTTACAAAATTATTCCAATGGAAAGAAAACACTCACGTAAAAGAAAAAAATAAACATTTACTGAAATCTGCTGTAGTTTGGTACAAACTATTCATTATTATTTCTATCGTTTATTATTAATTATTATGAATAAATGAATATAGTAATCGTATTACAAATATAAACCTCCCAATATACTTAATTATGCTACTACTAAACTCAAATTCGACCGAACTATACTAACTTAAAGAACGACTTATTACAAAAGACTAAAAATTACAATAAACCTGCATACATCACTGACATTGCCATACCCAACCAACAATCATAATTTACAAAATACAATCGCTGAAATCGATATTTTGTTTACGTAGCATTTCCTCCATAGCCCAGGCTAAATAATTTACGTAATAATGTCGAACCCAGATGCCTGGCAGTCGCAGCTCGGGCGGTGAGCCGGCGGCGCCGCCGCAGGACTACCGCGACTACCGCTGTCTCACCTGGCACCTTGAACCCACCGTCAGGTAACAAAATACTTAACTATCGCTAGCACTCAGAGCTATTTAGGGCCTGTTTTTTCACTTCCTGATAAGTGCCGTATAGGCTATCCACAATTTATTTGACGGCTGGTGGAGAACGGTAGGTTAGCAATTAGCATATATACAGGCCCAGGAGACTATGCCAAGACCTAAACGTTTTCGCTTGTTTGTTCGTAACGACTTATGTCATTTCTATCGATTTTGTTTGGCGATTCTACAAAGAAGCGAAAACCTTTAGGTCTAGGCTAAACCCTCTGATCATTTTTTATATCGAAATGCTTCCTCAATGATGTGGACGGATTAATATGACTTTAACGTGTCATTACATAATACAGATTGCTGTCCTGGGCGGGCAAGTCCATCGAGCCGTACGGCGTGGATTACATCCTGCAGAAACTGGGCTTCAGCCACGCTCGCACCACCATACCCAAGTGGCTGCAGCGCGGCGCCCTCGACGCACTTGACAGCCTACTAGCGCTGCTTCTTGCGAGACTCACGCGTCTACTGCCTGAAGAGTAGTGTGTAAGAGAGATAGCCATAGCAAAAATATAGCTGTCTCGCCTAACTATTCTATTCAGTTAGGCGACAGGATTCATAATAGGACTGGCTAAGACCACCATACCCAAGTGGCTGCAGCATAGCGCTATATAGTCTACTGGCGCATATCTTTGCTACATGTCTGTTGTGAGATAAGTAGAACATTTGAAAGATATAGCAATAATTAAGGCTGTCTCGACTAAATTTTGACAGGACTTAGGTACTCTACTATTTGTCATACCTACAGTACGACCATGACTTAAGTGGATGCAGCGCGGCGCCCTCTACGTGCTAGTTGTCTGAGCTAAACAGGACAGCACTGTTAGAACTAAGCCCGTAATTATAGTCAGCGCTTAATACTAAGAGCATGAACAAAAAATTTTGAGATGCTGTGTTCTATACATATAATAAAACAGTAAAATTGGCGTGTCTGAACAATTAATATTTTTTTTACAAACTAATCATTGTGGGGGGGCTTAGGAACAGAAATAGAACACAAATCGACAAAAAAAAAGTTATTTGTTTGTACGCCCTCATCTCCGAAACTACTGAACGGATTCGAATAAATCTTTTTTTTATTTAATAGCTATTAAGTCTAGCCAACACATAGGATACTTGTTATCCCGCAAAAATGTACGGTTTCCGTGATATACAAATTTTCGCGCAACAAAGTTGCGGGCATTAACTAGTCATACATAAGTTCTCTTTCTGAATGAAAACAGCATCTAATGATTTCTAAGGTGTACGCGAGTATCATTCATGGTTTTTTAACACTTACGGATTTTGACGCGAAGCACTTTTTTGATTTCCAACGATTCGGCTACAGTCCAGCGGCCGTGGTCACGTGGATCACGGCCGCTGGAAAGGAATCCGTAAGTGTTAAATAACCATGAAAACAGTATCTTACAATATTTGATTATGCTCTTAAGTACTAAGCGCTGACTGTGAGCCTGTTATATTTGGCCAAGTCCCATATCACTCATCTCTTGCTAAAACTGAAGACAGTCGAAGATCAGTTAGTGTGAAAAATACAAGAGGGGGTGACATTGTGCAAAAGTTATATGCATAGTGTCTTGAGGATTTAGCAGAAGAAACGAAACCGGAATATTTTATGTTTAGCTTAAATTTTTTTTTAAGTTTGGGGCAGGTGAATTTTCAATTAAGAGATATAATTTTTTTATTTCTTAACACAATCTTGTTAAGTGGAAAGTTATCGGATGTAGGAATGAGGAAGCACTCTGGCGTCTGGAGTTGTGTGATATAAAACCAAATTATATTAAACTCGATATGAAATAGAATTGATGTATGTATTGTTATATTATTTTGCCAACAAATTGAATACAGTGAACGTAAAACTGAATCACTATTAATGTATTTATTGCCTAAATGGTTGGTGTGCAATGAGTATAAAGGGATATGAAAAATTTACAATTTTATTTCCAAACAAAATATTTCATTTTCTCATTAGATGTATTCTTGTGATATTATGTTTACTTTCGTTTTGCATATGAATGGGGTGTGATCGATGAAAACGAAAGTTTTATATTACGTTTCGTTGACAACCTGAATAATTGGAGGATATACGCTTCCCATTTTTATCTAATACGCGGTCATATTTAATATAATCCATTATTTATTTTCGTTAATGAATCGTGAAAGTAATGAACAAAAATGAATTTAAGATTGAAGTGGAAAAAGCAGATAACTAACATTTTTAAAACTGCCGGATTTTTGCGTAAATGGACGCTTTAAGACTCCAAAACTGTTTGAAAATAAAATAATCTGTATTTAATGCGTAGCTAGATACACTAGCTAAGATAAGTTACAAGATTTGTCAAAAATTTATAAATAATTTACCCGAAGGTTGCACAATGTTAGATATCCGCTTCTTACACTTTTGTCTTCAGTTTTTGACAGAATTCCGTTTTTATCGTCATGTCAAAGTTATATGGTGTGAATGAGTGCGTGGGACAAACTTTATGTTTGTCTTTGCCACATGAATATCAATTGCATTTTCAAACATTACTTCCATAGTTTTAGACAGCGACGGTATTAAAGTGCGAAGTCTTCTAACGGTCGCTATGATATCATTATGTCACCATAAATTAATAGACTGACTTTAAAATATACTAGAAAATCCATCACAGTGGTATCATAATGACATTATAATCGCTGTAGATAGATTTTTGGGACATTTTCAGCCGTTAGCCATTTACCAGTATCGACGTGCGTATATCTCTCGTGTAGCGGGTTTTAAATGTAGATCAGTAATAATTTTACCACCTGACTCGCTATCGGAAACTGCGCATTTAGGTTTTTGTATAGACGCCTCTTCGCCCTTTTCCTGAATACCTAATGTCGTGTGCTTCGTCCGAGCAGCGCGGGTCGGGTGTACCATATCGGTGTACATAGTGTTCTTGTGTCTTACGTCGAGTTTTTGTAAATTTATATTTTATGGATAAGGTGAAACGGATAAAGGAATGGAAACATGAGGTCAGGCTGATATTTATTTTTTAAAACGTTTTGTATGTGGTTTCCTTTGTATATTTTAAATGATATATTGTTTTGTTATAAAACTTGATTTGTACATAATGAATGTGATATGAATATATTATTCAAGAATGTATGTAATGTTTTATTGCCTCCTCGTTCGTCGATTTAGGACATAAATCATAACTAATCTTTAGCTGCAAAATATTTATTTTTAAACGCGAATATACAATAACATCTATAAGAAATGCGATCATCTTTGTCTAGTAAGAAGCTTAAAATATTTACATATTACAAGTCTAAGCTAAAGTTCCCAAGCGAAGAGTACAGTGAACCACAAAACCCAGTCTATTCCCCTCGCTAGCTCTCTAATATCACATAACTTATCCTTGTGGGGCACTGCACAGCAAAAAAAATACACGACTTGTCTTTCATAGTAATAATATCAATTACAATATTAAATTTTGCAACGAAATATAATAATTACATTTGATATTTTTCGTCTTATTGAAAAGTGTATCAAATTATTTTAAAGCTTGCGGTGATTTGTTTGATGCCTCACATAATATATTTTATGAAAACGACAAATCGTTTAGAAAAAAAGATAAAAATTGTAGGTACAGTAGGCGCATGCATCACACAAACAACATTTTATATTAAATCTGCCACCACGTGTGCCCTTTATTTGCCCTCGAAAGATTGATGTGCACACCCAATATGGTTCATATTTGAAAAAACTAGTAGATTAAACTTAAATATAATTATAATTATGATAACTGCAAAAACATTTAATGAGAGTATTTTAAAAATATGAAAGATCAAAATTTACATATTTTGAGCGATATACAATGAAAATGATTAATTACATTTTTTTAACATACATATTTGTAACAAAATATTTAAAATAAACCTTATTTAGCTAAAATAAGAAATTTCCCTTCACTGCATATGTTAACAATTTGTACTTTATACATTTTTGCCAATATTAAAATTATTTGTATTTCATGCGTTGTACAGCAAAATAAAAATGAAAGTATTGAAGAAAAAATAATTAAATACAAAAAAATATTCCACTCAAAATATTATGCCAATAAAACTTGATTTCTTTTATTTGTTGGACTAGGACATTGGTGGGGGAGTATTTGGTCGAATTTTAATGTAGAAAATAAAAATGGACTCGAAATTTTTGTAACAATGTAGAATTGTAGAGTAAAAATTCAGTATAAATTAGTTTAGCAGTTGAAGCATATATATAGAGACACTTTTGCGTAATTTGTAGTATTATATCACTAATAGTACAAAGTGTCTCTATCTATATGCTTCAACTGCTGAACCAATTTATACTGAATTGGGTTTAGAGATACTTTTTGTGGCCCTGAATGGGACTTTCCTGACGAAATTAAAAACTAATAATTAATTGCTACACTTTATAAAATTTGATATTTTCATCCCTTTATTCATTAAACTCTACTTCATTATTTCGAGTTGTCTCTAACATAAAAGCCTTATTTGTATCAAAATGCACGATAAAGCTATTCCATTTTAAGTGACTTCGACAACGAACAAGCTTTTTTTGTTTATCATTGCTATGCGCCATGTCAATTGGTACCTGTAATTATAAAATTTTTACTGATATTACAACACAGTTATGCGTGCGGCCCTATGTGTGCGTGCGCTTGTAAATACACAACTCTCATTAATATGTCAGTGAGGCGTCGTCCGAGTAAACAAGGCTTACCTACACATAGGGTCGCGAGCATAATTGAGTTGAACTGATTTATAACATGTATTGATTAATCTTATTCAAAACCTCATTTTTATTCAAAAAGCCCGACCCGTCTTTGCACGGGATGATTCTCCTCTTCAGAATACTTCATCGCCAGCACTGTTGCCGAGACGCGATAACGCCATATATTTTTCAATCATATGAATGGAATGTCTCATTTAAAGATTGGTTACACCCCATCGAACTAGACTGGCCCCAGATAGAAACAGATGATTACATTAATGAAAAAAGAGAGAGATAAGGGCAACACAGTTGTAATTACTACAGAAACGGAATATAATAACAAAATTAATGATTTTCTAAATTACAATGGTTTTGATATTTTAAAAGAAGATCTCATAGAAGCTTATAACAATGAAGTAAAAGATATAGTCCACTCCACAGACAGTGTGCTGAAAAATATCCGTTGTGACTGTATGGATTTTACAAGCTACATAAGCAAGGAGAACCTATTACACCTGCGGTTTCATATACAACGGCGCCAGCGTACAAACTTGCTAAGAAAGCAAATATGATTTTTAAAAAACTATCGAAATTTAGGCCAAAATTTAAAGTTAGCATTAGTTTGGATTTAATAAGTAAAATAAAAAATGTTCCAGTTCCAAAACATGTAATATTGGCGTCATTTGATGCAAAAAATCTTTTTTCAAATATACCTGTTAAAGAGTGTTTGAATATAATCGATCAAATTTTTATGAATGTACCTCGAATTTAGACGCACAGGAGGTCATGGACTTAAGGGCAGTTTTTAAGGTTTGCCTCGACAAAATTATTTTATTTACAATGGTATAACTTAAAAACAAACGGTTGGAGTTGCCATGGGCCCTTGGCAGCCCCTTGTCCCCTCTATGCGCAGATATTTTTATGGACGACATAGAATCTAGAATTTTGGAAACATCGTATAAAGACAGCATAATTTATTGGTACAGATATGTGGACAATATAATATACCTATGGAAGGGTGACATTTCTAATTTAAAACAGTTTTTCGATTATATTAACACATTAAACAATAAAATACAAATGACATTAGAAATAGGTAAAAAAGTCTTAAACTTCCTAGACTTGACGATAGATATGTACAAGCTGCGGTATCCATACATTTAAAATATTTAGGAAACCCACTTATAGTGAAAATGTCCTTCATGCTCACTCTTTTCATCCGGATTAACACAAGCACGCCGCTTTTCACGCTTTTTTTCACCGGTTGCTTAATGTACCCTTGGTAAAACAAGATAGAAATCAACACAATAAGCTAACGGTTATACTATTGAAATAATTGACTCGATCTTTAGAAAAGCGAAGAGGAGAATGACCGAGAAGATGTACACCCAGAGAAAAAACAAACTGCACATAGGTAAAAATTCCGTATATTGGAAAATTATCCTATAAATTTCAACTTAGTTTACAAAATAAGGATACTGGAGTGGCGTTTTAAACTACAGGTTCTCTAAAAGATCTGTTATGTAACAAAAAAGACAAATTTAACATCATAGACAATAGAGGAGTATACATTCTAACTTGCGAAACATGTGGAGGAGTACATAGGTCAGACGGGAATAAAATTCAAAACTAGGATAAAAGAACATATTACAGCCTGGAAAAGGAAAACAGCAAGATCTACGTTTGCTCAACATCTGTATAGTAACGGTCATAATTTCGACCCCGAAAAGAACATTAAATATCTACATGTTTTGCCCAAAAGCAAGAAAATGGATGCGTTAGAGTCACTTGAGACAAACAGACACAAAAAATATGGAAACTTGTTAAACGACCAAACTTGCCTATCCAGTTCGATATAATTACAAGACATTTAAATAATTATTATTTTTAAATTAATTACATGATATTGACATGACATGATATTCATTAATTTATATAATTTTAAGGACAATATTATTTTACTTTTGATATTTAGCATTTATTTTAATTTGATTACATTCTATTATTATTATTATGTTGAAACTAGTGAATATCATTGACGTTTTTATTGAATTATTTGTAACATCATTGGACAACTGTAATTAGTTATTGATTTATTATATATTATTAATTTATGATTTAGTTTGACATTCTGAATTCATTGCCATTAATTTATTGATAATACCTACGTTTTATAATGTACTAGCTGACCCGGCGAACTTCGTACCGCCTTAGCGTAGAAATGATGCACTACTTTATATTGTGTACCTGAGCTAT